>JAQFYC010001006.1:0-41665 GCA_034694165.1 Tomocerus mixtus | reverse complement strand
TGGTTATCCCCCCTGGTACCTGGACTATATTTAGTTTTGTTAGAGTATCAGGTGTCTGCTTTATGGTGGCGTAACCTATATTTGGCCATTGTTTGTCGGGTGGCATTATGTGTTGTAAAATATTATGTTATTCAACTGTAATAGGGAGAGAGAGAATATTGGCTCAATTTGATCTAATTGGCTTAATTATGGCAAATTCATGAGATGTAAATGGATAAATTATTATATGTAAACCATTAATGAGATATCTATATTGTGTTCTATGGGTACTACCTACGAGAACTAATAAATACATACAATACAATACAATACAATATAATGGTACAATTGTTAACGAGAATTAACTTATTGTCTAAACCCACTATGAATCTCAAGGTACTTCTATTGATTAAAAATTGTTGATAATATTTAATATAATAAAAGTGCAAAAATCGTTTGATTCGTTCTACTTCTGTGATAAATTATTATTGAGAACACCATCGTTTGTGTGTAATTTACGTACATGTATACATAGAACAGAAGTTGCGAAGTATGGACCAAATTGCCTATTTAGTTGACAAAATAACGAGCTGGGAGAGATGGAACATTGGACCATGTGGTTGACCTATTCGGATTATAACGGCTGTCAAAGGCATCGGCTTACTCTTCGGACAGATGATTTTTGGATAAGAGTTAATGTAAATGAAAAGCCTGTTGTGTGGTTGGGATTTTCCGTTCCACCCTTTGTACTGCTAACTTTTCATTTAATATATTATAAATTTTTCTTATGAACTTCTGCAACTATATAAGCGATTGATTTATGTTTTCGGTAAGTAACCAAGTAAATGAAAATGGAGTTAAAAATTTACCCTGACAGTGGGTATACCCTCTATAGGTTACTCACCTTAATGTTTGTAACATTTTACAAATGGATAATGGCATTTCATTACTATTTCATCTGGGAATGAGTTTTACATGAAGTATGCACCTTTGTTGAAGACCGGTGTGATGCGGTCTCGTGAAAGATTTACGAAATAAGTATATAAACACTATCATTGAAATAGTGTCGACATAAATGTAATATGCGCTAACAATACGTCAACAAGAAATGTGTATGTGTGCAATGCATGAAGACAAAATACAAAATATGTATGAATTCCTATTGTAAAAGAATATTGTATAATATGTATTATACATTAGTGAATGAAGTGAATGTGTCTGCGTGTGGGTAAATAAAGTAAATACCTAGCCAAACTGCTACATAAAGTCACAAAGTGTTACGTAGATTCTAGTTATGAGAAGAATGCAGAGAATCGGTTTAATCGGGGTGAAACCGAGACTAACTCTCCGAGGTACGTGGTCACCGTTCCGGAGAGTAAAATTGAAAAGATGATAAAGTCCTCTTCTATTCTCCAAAACATTTTACATTGTATACGGAGTATATATGTATCAATGTAAGTTGCCCTGTTAACAGTTTATTATGAATAGGCTTAACTTCCCTTGCCCAACTTTTAAAGGATTCAATGAAACATAACTAAACAGAATGTGAAATATTAAAACCATATCAACATTCTGTTCCAATGGATGTTGAACATATTTTTATTCTATAAAGTAGATCACACCTTACAATATAAATTCTTTTGCGTCTTTCTCAGTCCATTCAATTTCAATACAACTCCTTAAGCTCTCCTTTTTCTGCCCTTACCACACAGTAATAAGCGAAGGCATCCTTTGTTCATTTTCCTGTTTGAGCCACAAATATTTTATATTCCTTCTTATGCCAACCCAACATCAGTTATGTCATAGTCAAAATTCAATACATTGAGTTCATTATTGAAGGCTTGGGAATTAAAAATTTGATCTACCTTCAAGAATTCAGGTATCTACCTGTAATTCCCGTGTATACCAAAAATGCCTTTCCAGAATGTTCATTGTTTGTGTCAATACATTGGGTGACAATATTATAAGTACTTGCAATATTATATATATGTATTTACCAATATTTTGCATTGAGATTTAAAGTAACGCGAACGTAGAAATTTTTGATACGGTTAAAAATATGCAAAATTTGCAACATCCCCTAAATATAGAAATATTGCGCAAATGCTTATTCTACAATCAACTGTTCAGATTGAATGCTTTATGGCCATACAACTAATATCAATGTGTACTTGATATTGCATGAGTATTAAAGGTGAAGAAGTTATTAGTTTGATGTAGGCAAAGCTAGGGGTTCAGTCAGATTGCACAATAGGAAACTACACAATCGGGTTACGGAGAGATACTTTAAGCTCATCTGGTGATCCGAAAGCTTTGCAAGTATCTTATTCAATTTGAATCAGTTCTATGGTATTGCCGAGTAGATTGAGACAAATCTAATAGAATTTACAGAAGCGAGAGGGAAAGTCGTCGATAAAGTCAGAGGACAGCAACTCAGGACTAGGAAAGAAAATGTTGTAGCGTGGGTCGCATTTCACTTACGTAAATCTTTAGTAATTGCTCTATATAACCGCACCCACGATTTCTGTTTCCTTCACCTACATCATCGTAAACATATTGAAGTAGAATATTATACACATATATTTTTTGTATTAAAATGCGAATTATTTTAACTAATTTATCTGATACTATTACACAAATTTTAGTAAACAGAAAAATTTCACAAGGAACCCTTTTGTAGAATTTTGGTACTACAGAAATTGTTGGTATGTACCTATTAACTATCTGTATATGGATAACCAGTACCTGTGTGCAGCTAAAAGTTTTGTTGACGTAACACAGGATACACATAAAAAAGACAATGCATCATGTCTAATAAGAATACAAGATAAGTGAAAGAGAATACCGCCGGTAATGCATCTAAACGCATTATTACTATAACTGGCGGTGTGCAGAGTCGACTGAGAGTATACGGCCATCATCCTTAGCTTTGGTGGAGAAAGAAGATTGCATTAAATTGTAAGTAGAAATCAGAGTATCTATAGTAATATATCTGATTCTGCTGCATTGGTACAAAGGGCACAGCACCTCTGTCGCCAAGGGAAGTAAAACGAGTAAGGTAAGTGATGGAAAGGAGATTCAGTAAATCAATGATAAAATTAAGTATAAATCTTTTATAAATAAATGGTGGTACGATCAGAGGATGAGAGCTCGTTTTCATCAGCGCTGAACAACCCAAATGTTCTCTAGGGGTTGTAATCCAATTTGGCTTTTCAATTCAATCACAGTATCAAAGCAGGAGAAATAGCATTTAGAGCCTTAATAGGAAAGCAAAACGAAAAAGCCAAGGAAGGCAAAGCCAAGTCAAGCCATGCAACCAACAAACACTATTGTCTATGTTTCTATTACAATCTACACTATCACCATCATGCTACAATATTTTATTATGTATGAATCTATCTATTATCTATCTACATCCTACCTTATACTTATATGTATATTTATAGGTAGCTTTAGCTTTACAGAGGCATCCGCAATTCTATTCAGTTAAGTATTTTCCTTGCACAGGTTTATTCTATTCTTCAATTACTAAATATGTACACCGCATACAGATATTTATCCATATAACGTACGTACGTCTCTTCTGCTGATGAATATGTGAATAGAAATACATGCATACAAGATACATACATGTAGTACCCGTTGTAGGAGACAGATATTTATATGCATGTGTCTCAGTCGACAGAAGAGTAAGTAAAGTGAAGTAAGTAACTAAGTAAGTAGTAGTAATGCCCCTAATATGAAGGCATTGGATATTCAATTGATTTGTAGTATTGTAGCGAAGGTCGGTAAACGATTCTCTAATATAATATCAAATCAAGAGGATTCCTAATCTAAAAGCTTCATGTTAGCCTTTCTGCTCTATTCTGCCTTCACCACTGCCAAGCGTATCACTTTTCCAACAACTAAATTCAACTAGCAATTGTATCTGTCTATTCTATTCTATCCATTCACTCGTACATTTGTTGGGGCACTCATAAAGTAAACATTGTAAACAGTGAATTTGATGCGGTCTGGTTTGGTTTCCTTTAGATTATTCCAGATATCTATTTCTGACTTTATCTATCTAATGTAACTAGCGCAAAGTAAGTGCATACCAATTACTATGTTGTGCTATGCTGCGCCACAGTCTGATTTGGGAATACAAATGAACCACCACTGCTTAGAAACTTAGAACCCTTGAATGTCAAACGCTACAGACAATGTCTTATAATGGTTTTGCAATTTTTCATACAAATACTGAAGAATAAAGAAGAGTATCGTATAGAAGAAATATAAATATTTAATTGAAAAAAATGCAATTCACCAACACAGAAATTTTAAAATACAAACTTAATAGTTATTAATATAAATGCACAATTAAATCAATAATGTAAAATACTATGTAGATGAAACCTGCAATTACACAAGATAATGATATTTATGCATACGAAACTACTCATACTATGTGTCAGGATGTGAATTCATGAACCGAAAAGCACAAAACACAACAACAAACTATATTGGTGATTATTAAGCATGCCGAGATATTTGTAATTTTCAGTATTGCATAATATTTTGCAAAAAATACAGCATCATTCGGCTTTCTAAGGTTTTCACATGGGGGTCTTATTGTTCCTGGTCTAATCTGATGCTGCTAGAGAATTATACAAGTGCTTACTAACTTATGGATTTGTACGCGTACGTATGCATGGATGTTTGTATTTAGGTTCGCTTGGCAGGCAGGCCAGAGCAGGCTGACATGGTTAGGTTAAGTTAGTTAACTCAGACAGATATTATAATATAGAGAGAAGAGAATAAATGTAGGTAGGGATTGAATGTGTATTATGTAGTATAGTTAGGTGCTTAGTAATATTATACAGATATTTACATTGAGAAAAGTCAAGTTAAATCCAAACGAAGAGTGATCCGTCCGCATGGATTCGCTCTCTGGCTCCTATTTGTTTTTCATATTAATTTCAACGACACCCCATCATTCCATAAACTAGCATCATCATACTCCTAATAGAGATTAATGGATGAATCTCCTCTTTTATTACACCCCTTCCTTTCAATCCTACTATTATACTAATACACTATCACATCACCCGACCGAGACGAGAGATCCTTTCCTATTTATATAAGAGCTTGCTCAATTTCAGCCAAAAGCTCTACTTACATCCACTCCAATCCAATCTACGCGTCTCATCATCCCAATTTTCCCAATTCACTTCTGTTCACTTCCCTCTAGTTAGAAATAGACACATGTAAGCCTACAGTTACACAGTGCAAGGCGCACACCCATAATATCATTCATATTACTATCTCATTTTTGGATTCCCGTTCTCGTTACTAGACCCTCTTCCATCAAAAATTATTCCTCCTTCCCTACATTACAAATTACGGCATACAATTCATTTATTTTTGTCTAATTTCCTCCCACTCAAAACTCTTCAACTACTTATTAACTAAATAGATCGCCACTGTTCAACAATACGTACATAAAATGGCAAACTAAATATAATTTTTAATTGTAGATCAGTTTTTTTTATTTAAGGCATATTTTAAAAGATGAGATAAACGAGATTATTTGTAAAGCTCTACATGATGACTACTTTTAAAGTCAAATCTGTACTAGTGCAACCTTCAGGACCAGTAAAAGTCGGGGTCCTTTCAATCCCCCTTAACACAATAGGAGGTAAACTTTGTTTCGTGGCAGACGTTTATTACGCAACACCTAAGCTCTTCCTGAAGAGGCGAATGTTAGTAGAGAAGGTTTCTATAAGAGATGAACATGGACTGTTGTGCAAGATGGTTAGATTGTTGGACAGTACAGTACAATGTATAGAACCTACACCACTGCACATACCTCTCCTCATCTCAACTGAGTGTTATTTTCCAACAGTCATGTTTCTAATTATCAGAAATTGTTCACATATGTAATTACGTACACTAGGTAGATTAAAGTTCGCATGGCACATAGAGTTTCAACAGTCATAGTCATCTTTCGAGGAATAATGTTACTTTAATAAGCATTTCTTGTTACTATTTATGACATCTTGGGCCTTATCATATTAGTAGCTAATTAACAGAGTAATTTATGTGTGAAGGAAATTAGTAAATGATTCAAGACTCTCTCAGAATCTCTTCTTCCACTAAACGGAAGATTAAAATGCGGTGTGCTGAGAATGGGAAAATAATAATAGTTTATGAGACAAGTGGAGATAAACATGTTGTTGACAAAGAGTGTCTCCAAATAAAGACAAAAAGGGACCATGTGAGAGCTCGAGAGTGGAAGTACGAAGTGTGGGCGTTTTGACAATAATGAGCCGGCACGGCAGTGGCATCTCAACCAACCCAGATCAGTAGCTGTGCAGAGTGAGAAATAATTGGAACAGCTACACTCCATTCTATATGCAGACGATGTAGTCGGAATTATTTGCTAAATAGTTAGCACCGAATGGAAATGAACATGTCAATGTATGTACTAGACAGCAAGAGCATAAATGAGAATAAATACGTAAAAGTATTTCAATATCCTCCCGATATCGTCGTTGATGTGACTGGAGGACGAAACTAACCCCTCACACGGAATTCAATGCTGTTGGAGCAGAAATATTGAGTTAGAAGCCATTACAGATCTCCTCGCATACCAAATCAACGGCGAAATATTAAAACATCTCTAACTCATCGGCAAAATTTATATTTTTAAGCATGCAAAATAAAAACAAAATGTATTCCTGAATAAAATTATAGCCTATATTTTCGTGTACTTCACATTTTTATAATTGATAGAATAACGTTAAAAATCGTTTTCCTGAAATACAAATCAGAATAATACGACAGATATGACTTATTTTACTACTTAGATACATATTGTGCAGATACATATCACAAGTATTTCTTGCTTTTATTTGTGCTTACATAATTTGAGCAGAATAGTATGTACGTAATATAATTTAATTCACGTGTACCTGTAATAGTATTTATAATTTATACATGAACGTCCAACAAAATACAAGAGGGCTCCCCATGCACTTTAACCAATGAAACAACAATTATACTAAATATAACTTCAGGATGAGTATGGAGAAATAAATGGACGTAAAAAGATTACTGGAGAAAGGACTCACATGAACTTGAAGTAGTGAATAGTAAAATAAGTCAAGTAGGGTTAGCTTGTATAAGTATTAAGTGTTACAGGGGCTTAGTGTAGTAGAATATACAAACACTGCCTAGATATAAGAAAGAAACATTGACGTTAAGTTAAGACACGACTGCAGGAAATTTCATAAGTATTTTGTAAATCATTATTTACCCATCAAAAATTTTGAAAAAAACAATATATAATCTAAAAGCACCCCAGAACATACTAGAGCCCAAATTAGACCTGTGTCGCACCTACTTATGCATTTGGGGCAAACAGTTAAACTTTTGCTCATACTCGACACTTCTGGTAATGCCTATATATAGGTACTTGCCCCATCGTACTATTATATAATAAACATTTAGGTACTTATACATATACAGTTGAAACGAAATGTTTATCTTCTCATTAAATTTAAATTTTACTAATTATCGTTAGATACGTGTCTGGTATTGTAAATAGTACAACAGTTTGGCATCCACGCATATGGTTGTAATATCTGTACGTATGTATGAAAATATCTTATGTATTTAGTAGGCTATAATGATACAGGTGCTTACATATGGAAAATTGCACGTGTTAGTTTATTTGTATATGAAGTAGGTAGGTAGTGTGTAGTGTAGTGCGTGCCAAGATATAAATGCAAGGAGCAGGAAGAAAATTACCGGAAGATGTGAGGAAGTACTGTACATAGTAGAGTAAAATAAGAGGAAAAGATAGAAAAACGGAAGGCCCATCGTAAGTTCGTAAGTATGAGTCTTAAGTTAGTGGAGAAAGAATTAGGTGAAAGGTAGTAGAGAGAATAGAATGAAAGATGCGCATAATCGAGGCAGACTATTTCAAGAGGAATCACTCACTCACTCACTCGGCTCAGTCCTCACTAATAGTTTCACAAAAGTGGTCACTAACTAAAGGCTTTTTCGGTGGAAAGTGGGGAAATTGATTCTGTGTGTGTCGTCGATTTCCGGAGGAGCGTGACGGTTCCTCTCGCCAATCCTTTGCCTCTGCTCCTCCCTCTCCTCCACTCCACGCGAATCCAGAGGGGGCAGAGGATTCCACTCAAACGCCCGCCCACCAAACCAAACTGGAATAAGAGCCAGGCCAGGCCAAACCAGAACAGAACAACGAGGAGATCTCATTTAACACGACAGTCTTCTTAGCCTTTGCTTTCCTCCTCACTTCATTAGCTAATACTCTACTTCTCTACACAATACATACCAGAGATTCCTTCCTGTCTTTACAACTATGCAACAATAATACATTCCACACGTTCACCCACATCCAACACATCACGTCACAAAATCTGACTCAAACAATACGCCACACATAACATACATACTTTTACAGTATCTACATTACATCATTCTTTATCCTTAATAAATACCACACGCACCATTTAAAGACTCCTTATAAATAAGTTGATCCCAATTATGTTTTTACTGTCTTTCATTTCTTATCTAAATATCTGTACATACCAATAGATTTATATTCATACAAATAACGTTACTAACTTTATTTAAATATAACTCTAAATAATTTAAGTGAACGAAAGCATATTAATATTGTGTGCTTATAAATGATACGCATTTATTCATTGTGAACAGTTCATATAAATAAAATCATTTTGTAAACGAGTTTTCAAGCATTTATTATTCATGACATGACTAAACTATTAAGGTACCTATACCTGTATACGCCTTCTAGAGTGCGAACTATCATTTAGGTAATATTATTACCTATCTGTATATAGCCTAGCCAAGTGTTTTGGAAAATGAAATCGTTTAGAATCTAATGAATGCTGGACGGTAGGTACGAGTACTTAACGTAAATAGCTATATTATAATGCAGAAGCTAATAAGGCACATCACAAATACAATGCAATGACACTTAAGTATTTATGGCATATATACTACCTCAACAGAATACATACACTAGGTATGTTCTGTGCGAGTAAAGTAATGAAATATGTAGTAGTAAGGGATCCTTTTGTTCAATTCACACAATAATCCGTCAATTCTTTCCCCAACTATTATATATATTACAGTTCACCGGCTGAATGAGCAATAGAACTCTTAAATATCATAATCCTTATTATTTAGTTGAGTTACAAATAATATATGGAGCTATTGTACTGTAGCACAGGATATACTTAATAACCTTATACAAATATAAAGCTTTGATAATAATGAGCCCTACATTTAAGTATACCTGGACTGTTGTGCATTGGATAAGTACCCACATACGTAATTTATATATCATACCACCTTTTGGTAATAATAGTAATGGAATTATACACACACAGCAATGATATAATAAATAGGAAGTTGACTTTGAGTAAAGTCAGTCCAGTTGAGTTGAGTCTCCTCAATTTCCATTGTATTGTACTTACCATTGTGCATTGGATTTTATTGTATGTCATTGTATTTCGGTTGCTGCTCTGTCAAAAAGGTACATTACATTCCATACCTTACGTTAGTGTACTGTACTGCATAGTATTGTAAGTGTAGTATTCTAGGTGCCCAAGCATATTCATTCAGGAAAAACTGTCCAAACTGTTATATAAGTATATATAGTGCATATACTGATATAAATATATTTACTACATATAGTGAAATGCTATTGGACAATGATGTATAAGTGTCACATAAAAGCATATTAGATAAAAGTGCCTTCCTTCCTTATAGCATAAATAGTTAAATATATAAACATTCTCTATAGTAGTCAAGGTAGACAGTTTGGTACCTCTGACTGAATAATATCTGAATGCAGTCACTCCATATAGTTATAATATTATGTAGTAGTGGAGGAAAAGTTTCATCCCACCCGGAATCGTCCCTGCTACTGCTGCTGGATTGTCACCTCCGCACCCCGTTGAACTCGCTCACTCAACAACTCTAATAGCTAACATATACCTATACCTAAGTACCTACATAAATAGGTAAAGCAAGGGCAGACCATACCAGGCCAAATAAAAATAAAGTTTTTAGTATTGTATGTAGATATACATTATTTTATTTGTCATCGTCCTTCCGTCCGTCGTCGTTTCGTAGGTACTTATACAATGTAGTACATATTTAGTAAAGGTAGTATCTGTAGGAAGTGAGAATAATGGATTGAATGAATTGGTTTGGTAGTGAATGTCATATTAGTTTAGCTACTATTGGAATAGAAGTATGCAGTAGTGATAGTGATAGTGATACAAAGTGAGAGTACATAATAGCCATCCTGAACTAGACAAAGTACTCATCGTCAGTGCATTTACACTTACACACAGCATAAGTATCCACTAACTTAAACCAAAGTTAACATTAGGAGCAAGTAAGTATAAGACTAGCGAATATCTTAACAGCACATAACAACGGGAGCCTTCCGGTCTTTATATTATACTGCTACATACAGATATTACCTACCTATGTACATACATACAATTATACATTTACGTTTACCTACACGTACTTATGTACACTAGAGAGGAGTAAAAACTCAAGTCAAAGTGAACTAAAGAACTCCTATGTAATACGTAGACTATTTGTACGAGTTAGGAATACAAACTGACACTACTTACTACAGAATACACATTTACAACTTAGAACTTACATATATGTACGTAACGTAACGTAACGTATATTCAAAAGTTCAGAAGCACTACTACAGATAGGTATGTATCTCCCAATACTTACTTACACTCACTTAGAATGTACTAGCGTTATGTTAGTGTTACTCTTCACCGGACGGAGATTGTGAGTGAGAAAGAGAGAGAAGAGACCTGCTCTCAGTTAGTTTTGTCCTGTCGCCTCATCCAACACAAATCCTAAGCTCCTAACGCAACCCAAACCCAATCCCAACATAACACCAACACGAAAAGGAACCCGAACTATTCTCTTACTTAGAAACAAGGGAAGGATCAGGAACGACACAGCAAACCGCATTCACAAACTACATAGGTACTTACTTAGCTCTACTCTGACTCTGACTGCTGTCTTCCTCACTTATAAAACTGATTCTGAACTGAAAGAGGAACAAACCGGGAGTAGTTCTTTTAGTTCTACTTCTACTACTCTTCACATCATCATCAGCACTTCGAGGAAACAGTATCTGAGTCCCTTAGCTCCGTTTCACTCGCTGACACTTACATAGCACGCATAAATACAAATACTGATACACAACAATAACAACGTGCTATGATAAACAAGTATTAAGAATAAACTATTTGTACCAGTACCAGTGGAGAATTATTAACTAATAGTGATTAAGAAGAACAAAACAAACAATCTTAACGAATGTGTGAATTTTTATCGTGTCTCGTGTACTGTACTATAAATTTTATTTGGTGAACTGAATTCTGAAACGTGTGTTGCTGATCTTACGCATGTAAGGTTACACTGTAAGTAAGTACCTATACACTTACTAGAAGATGAACAGCAGATCTTTAAGCATTTAAGAGTTCACAACAAAAGTTTACTTCTTCATAGTTTAGTTACCTTAGACATATACATAAAGATAGAGATAAGATATCCGTATATCTGTATAAGTACATGTAGTTACATAGAAAGAGATCTTCGGAAGAATTTATACAGTCCGTGTTACTTACTCTAGCAGGAAAATCAAATCTGTCTGTGAAGAAGAAAGTGTCTGTCCTCTGGAGTGGGAGATTGGCTCGTGTAACCAAATTATAGGTACTTTGTGGAAATCCAGAAGAGACGGAAAGGCGAGATTTAAGATCAATTAGAGGAGAGTGAATCGAGTGCTTTCGGTTCTGCAGTGGCACATTGTACAAGTTGTAACAGTTGTACTTTTGGCTTTACTCTCACTTCACTACTCACTTACTACTTACTCTTACTTACACACTTACTTCATTCCACTACTACATAGAAATATCAACCAACCAAAAGCAACTCAATTTCAACTATTCCCACTTACTCAAAGAAATAACTTACAACTCGTCCTATTCACTTGTTTCTGGATAGATACTCATCCGTACAATAATTCAATAATCTTTTTACATCTCAAGAACCATTTACATACTTACAAATTGTTTCGTTGCTCATTTCTGTGTTTTCTATTTACGAAATTGCTACGTAATGATATTTAGCTAACTTAAGTACTACAATAGACAGTTTTTTATATTGAAAAATTAGTACCTACCTAGTTTAGTTTATATATGTATAAAAAAACTAATAAAATGGGATTTAAAATGTTTTCCCTTTGATAACAACAATCTGTTGGTATTTGTTTTAGTGTGAAACATTTTGTGTGTGGAGGTAGGTTTTAGGAAGGAAGCGAAAGTGTGCACGTTTATCTATAGGAAAGTTTACGTAGAAAATAAAATCAGATATTAACTTTCTCGGTGAAGTGTGACATGTGTGGCTCGCGTTTTTGTGCAAGTTGTTGAGGAGACGGGAATCCCGCTTCTCGAATGTACACTGACTACTCCCTTGAATTCTTTCACGACGGCCACTTTACGTGAAACCTCGAACCACCACTTGACGGACGATTCAAATCCGCCGTCATTGAGTGAGACACCTTCCTCATCCCCCTTGTCTGCTGTTAGTAGCTCACCTTCGGTATGTGCCAATTAAATACCTATACATAGACATTCTTATTATTGTGTCTCATTACCCACTACTCACTTATTAGTTACAATTATCACATGCATACTTATGCACACAGGTGGTTGATACAAATACATACATAATAATGTACGAGTACAACTCATAAGTTTACTATTTGCATTAAATGATTTCTGTGCCTATGTACAGATACATACTATGTGTAATTAAAAAACAGGGAGTTTTCTGTGTTCATTTCTAAGCTTTGCATGTTGGAATATTATGTTTAATTAATAAGCATGCTAGTGCATATAGGAAATTGAAGATTAAAGTTATATAGAAGAATGTATAATATTAGCTGACCTATGAATTTGTACATTTTATTATGGTTATAGGGATGCTACTATGAAAATTATTAGATATTTGGCAGAGGCTGTTTAAAAACAGCCAAGAACTCTGAAAGTTTGAAAAGGCTTTTGTGCATTTAAAAATAATATGAGAAAGAATTAGTTGGAAGTAGTGCAATGGCTGGCTGTATGGGTATAATAAAGGAACTTATGGAAGTTCCCATTGTTATTAGTAAATAGTTTCCTCGGTTCTAGTAGTACATTTATTATACAAGGCAAAACATTTATGAGGGGAAATGTAGCATGTAATACGTAGTAAGTATGGGAAAGGAAAGAATTTGTTGAGTCAAAGATTGCAAGACAAAGACAATTTATGTAATTATCTTGCTTAAAGAAAGTTAGCTCAAACTTTCAAAGTTGCTGTTGCCTTATGTCGTGCGAGAGCAATGAAAAGAGAAAACACAACAAGAACTACTAGAACTGACGGAGTAGAGCAAAGCAAAATCTGCTAAACGCGAGAAACTAATACGGAGCTTGTGCTGTAGCTGAAGCCGTTGTTCTATGTAGTTGTGTCGTATCTTCTTTTGAGTCAGACAAAACCAGAACTTTAGTTCATGCTCTAACAACCAAAGCAACTCTATGTTTACTCTAAGTAAGAGTAGATATACAAAACTAGATGAGAGACTCAACTCCATTCCTCCTTTCGCCAACATTTATCTATAACTTAGGCTTATCTCAACTACTTTCTCTCTTTTATACGGACATCATAATACATTTCCAACTGTGACGACACGAATACAAATTCATAAATAAAATCCACTGAATTGCATTATAATGGCAACTGCACCTACTTTACTTCAAAAGTGATATGGAAAAACTCAGTTACTACTTTAACACACGCTCAAAGCACTCACGTCTTTCTTTTTACTAAAATTATTTAAATCGTGAAGTGGATTACATAAACTGAAATGAAAAATATCGGAACTACGTTTAAAACTATGATTTTTTTGCATTAAATTCGAGCGACCTATTATAGTTAATGAAACCATTTATGATAAATAACTTAATGATTCTTTTATTATTAAATCACATTGTTTAAATGAACACAAAGTTTAATAAAGTATTCTAGTAAGTGCCTTTGAGTACATTTGGGAAATAAGGTTTTAAAACATTTTGATACAGATTTACTAGGTAGTGAAGTTAGCAGTAGTACCTACATTCTTGACTGTGACGAATATATTGGTAGTTGTTACGGATGAGCCATTGATCTTCTTTCATAGAAGACAAATATGACATCGTGAAAAATGTGAATGAAATGAAGATATGACATGATTTTGAATTTACAGATAAATTCCGGAGGAACAATAGGAATGCTTGAATTCCACTCTAATCCACCGGTTGCGACAGCTGGTTCGCCTGCATCTTCGATGCTTTCCTTGCTCAACCTCAACAGCTTAGCGGCAGGTTTGTGTCAGTCAAAAATACACATTCTTTTAATACAATATAAAAACTTGATAATATTTTAGTTAGAAGAAAATTCGGTTGTGTCAAAGTAGTTCCTACTAGCCATTCTCTAACACTTACACCTTAAATCACTGAAAAATTCCAAAATATAGCAGAAAAACCATACTAATATCGATAATATACACAGAAATATTTATTACTAACATCATCAGAAAATTAATTAGGTATGTAGCTAAAAATCTGCGTGTGCCCCTGAAACGAAATGAGAACACTTATGAAGAGTAGAATTTCTAAAGTAGTGTTGTATAATGTTATAGGAAGTAATAATGAATGCAGATTAGCTAAAGCTACCTACAAAATATTATACGGACATGTGAATGCGTTATATTAGTAGGGGACACATATATGGTAATATCAGTAAATACATAGTTGCATGGGTTATTGTATGTGGAAAGTAAAGTAGATGCATTGCACAGACATACTATATTATATCCAGGGAGAAAATGTTTAGCATTCACATCGAGTATGCAAGATGTGAAATGAACTACCTTGGTAAGTATTAGAGAGAGGGAAGAGTTTTGTCGTGTCGGTGACCGAGCTTTTGAGCAAGACAGACCTTTCAGCAAGTAGACTTCTCAGCAAAGGTTACATTTCAGCCAGGCATGTAAGACTTGCCGCAAGTTGAGATGGATTAAAATAATAACTCCCTAATTATAATCTTAATCTTTCTTTTTTTAATTACTATTCTGTCAATAATATCCTGATTTGACCACTCTCTGTTGAATTACAAGCATTTATTAGCAATGCTTGTAATGTAAAGTATTTATACGCAACATATATAATATAGTAAAGTCTGTCCTGCTGAAAAGTCCGCTTGCTGATAAGTCAGCTTTGCTGAAAGTCCACTGAATCGTCGTGTCGGAGTCGTGAGCGAGTGTGACAATTATATATTTGTGTGTAGGAAAGTATATTTGGAGGGATGTCTGTGTGTAGCGTAACAGGAGTCTACTACAGGAGAAAGTTTAAGGGGAAAGCAATAAAGTGGTTTAATGAAACGGTTGTAATGGCTGGGCGCGGAGTGAAATGAATGTAAATGTATTTTCATGTGTGTTAATGAGGAGAGAAAGGTAGATCGTGTGTGTTTGAGTGTCTCTCCGTATGATGTGAGATGACATGAATGACATGGGCATGACATGACGCTATTACATTGGCAGTGATTGAAAAACGGAATTCATTCCCATGCACTATTTGTACTACCTTATATGTATATATAATAGATATGTATATATTCTGATAGAAAAAGAGTAGGTATCCATGATGAGTTGGATGTAAGTGTTTGTAAGTGTTAGAGATGTAGAGAAGAGAAAGAGAGTGAGATCTGATAACCAGGGATTGGCTCTTGACTCATGCAGGTAATATGGAAGGAGTGAGCCGAGGAGGAAACGCAGCAACTAGTCCTGCGGCTGCGGCTGCCTTCGTTCTTGGCAGCCCTCCTTTAGCCGCTTTGCATTCCATGACTGAAATGAAATCCGCAATGCTACAGCACTATACTCCAACTTCCGTTGCAGCTGCACAAAGTCTCAAAAACGCTTCTATCCATGGCCTCCCACCTCATGTAATCATTTACTTAAACTCTTTTATTTTATTACAACTAGTATAATCTAATTTCTCATTTACAAAACTCTTTTATGCATGTATAATATTATTATCTCTTACCTATACATAGTACATGTTATCTATCTAATGGTAAAATAGTAAAATTAAGAGAATGCATGAAATAACAAAAAAGAAAGTGGTGGTCCTTTTACCAAACACGAGAATACAAATCATTTCCTTAAATTTCTTGAGCAGTTTTTATAAATGGTGAATTTGGTTATTTGTAGCCACTTGATCAATTTTTTCAGAGTATCCACTCACCTTTAAATTCGGCTCAATGTGCTACAACAGCGTCTGGAACGCCGCACGGCATTGACCACATTCTGAGTCGCCCGTCTCAAACTCTGGGAGCGGCTATGGTGGCATCCGCTGTTGTTGGTGCAAGTGCCGCGGCCGCTGGGGCCGCCGCCGGTTTAGCAAGACTTCCCCACGGCATGGGGATGTCCATGAGTCATATGGCCGGAACAGCCTGGATGGGTGCCATTGGCAAACAGCTGGAACTAGCTCGGCCAGCCCTTTATTGGCCAGGCCTTCAAGGTCTTGTCGGAAATCCTAACCTTTGGAGAGATCGTGTTAATCATTCTGGTAAGTACTCATTTCCTAAAAGTAATTCTTTTCATAGGTTTTCTAAATTCTTTGTCAGATTATTTAGCAGTGTTATATTGAATCTATTTGATAATTGGTATGAAAGATAAGGGGCTTTTAAACTGTTACTAAAATACTGTGTAGTTCCGGATAAATACGGACCAAATAAATAGGCAGAATAAACTGGAGAAGTATCTATTAATAGGGTGTCAGAGGAAACCAAGTATAAATAAACGGAAACTGTAACCAAAGTTTATGAAGCTTAGCAAGTACATAAAGAATTTATATTAGGATAGCTACACTATTTGTTTTGTTTGCCGTACGTCGTTACACTATGTAAAGATATTAGAATTGATTATATTATGGCAAAGATCTATTTATACATTACATTGTGTTCCGTACGACTGAATGCAGAAGGACAGGACAAGCAGAAGTAGAGTAGAATACACTCTAACTGTTGTGTTTGGTTGACTTTGACTTGACGCATTTCCACTTACTTAACTCTCAATATGGCAGATTGGATCACGGAGAATTGATATTTGCTATTTCATTTTCCCGTGACGTATTAATTATATGAAAGCTCTCAGATTAAATGATTCATTCTACTTACTTAATTTCGTACATAATCCTATTTGGCAAGTCAGTTCCATGACCAGTGTGGCAACTGGCTATTCTTTGCATCCATGTTTATGTATACATAGTATTTATTTAAACTTTACAGTAAATTTTCTTTATTTTGTAATTATACATTTAATTGATCATTCTTACTGATCATTTACTGTAATAAAGTATTCGTAGCAAAGAATGCCTACAATATAAATGAGTAGGTAAGGTTCAGACTTATGTACATTGCTATACCTATAATGTTATAAATGCCTATATGTATCAAACTTCTACTTCTCTCTATATAAACACCGCTCATTCACATCATTCGGTCTTTAAGTTAGTTACTTTTCGTTAGTGTACGGCGGAGAATATAATAAATAGTAATAGGCAGGCTGAATTGCATGTCTACTTTCAATTGACCAGATTCAAGTTGACTGTGCGGAAATACTTCTCCAATTTGATGTCATCTGCTCAGTCTGATCAGTATAAACGTTCCTTGCTTGCTTTTGTCTCACTTTTATCTTCGTATAATATCATTGTATCTTGTATCAGACCCTCATTCGCAACTCTAGTACGTAACTAAATATTCTTCTGATTTTATTACATTACATTGCATTGCAAATAGAGCGGAGACTGATTTGAGCCAAAAGGCAAGTTACTTATTAGAGTGGTAGATTACATTAGAAACATACACTTACACAAACACTACTACTAAATACGTAGTATTGTGTTTAATTAGACTCTGGTCTCTGACTGAGTGTATAATGGTATAGATATACAAATAGTACCATATAAATAGTATAGCTAAGTAAGTGATAGATAAATATATATTTATGCTATCTGTATTATATAATGTGGATGAAGACAAGGAAAGGGATAGGAGGATGTTCTGTGAACTGGAGAAGAGCCCCTGCCCAGCTAATCAAATTGATACGCTTCGACCTATCATAATCAACTCAGGACTCCCTAATGCATCTCTCCCTCATGTACCATCAAATATCATTATCTTATCCTCCTCCCTTATTATCTACTGCAATATACTGATTATGTATTTATTTCTAAGTGTGAGCACAACAACAGAAACAATTTTTGCTTCGTCGATATTCTTCACGGACCTATTAAACTGTCAGCAAATAACGCTTTCACTCTATTTCACATTGCCAAGAGCTACTACGTGATCTCTGATGAAATAGCCACAGAGGAATCAACTCGAGCGCACTCTTGCCATTAAGCACTCTACTTTATATAGCACAACATAACACAAAGTCATTAATAAATATAAAAAGAAATCAACTGCGCACTTTAGACAAAATTCAATAACTGTAACACTTCGTATTAATAATAATGTGTTAGATAGAATGCTCCCGAGTGGAATGCTTTATTAAATTATCTAACTGTGATATTTACTTAATTACCAGATACTTACAATACGTATATGTACATACAAAAGAGTAAGTATAAAGTATAGGCACTGTTATAACTACTTATATAGGAAATAAAAAATTGTACGCATAGTCATTAAGTAGGCATTAGGTAAAAGAAAGAAAGTAAACTGGAGAGATAGTTTTCTTTTATTGGGTAGTGACACGAATAGATAGTTAGAGTAAATAGAAGACAGACAGTATAGATCACCACAGTGCACATTATATTCACTTATAGTGTATTTTAGTTGAGTTGAGGAGAAGACTCATTCATAATGATATAAGGGACGTGACACACTATGCCATGGCATGGCATGCTACGGCACTCATGACAAAGTAAAAGCGAACAACATGAAAGAAAAAGGAAAGTATTATCCAGCGACTACTAAGTATATATAATATAGACCTCTCTAAGTTTCTGTATAATATAATAAGGGATATAAAGAAATGTAATGTAGTATAGGAGTAAAGTAAGTACTCGCTTAAGTAGGCATTTGAGTGTTGGAAGAAATGGTTAGTTTTGGCTTGTGGCCATCTGCTGAAACCTATGAAGGTAGATGAAATCCACATACAGAGAGATGGCAGATAATAAAAAGCTCTTATTAAGATTTTATTCGAAGCATCCAGGGCCAAATATTCGCGAGAAATGAGATTACCATTCATTCCATTATAATATACCTACCTACACAGTTTGACTCAGCAATGCAAACATCATATGGCTCCTAATTAAATGAAACTCGTGTACCGTACACCTCACTCACTCGCTCACAATCCCTAAATGTTTGTTCAGAGATATGATACTTAACTCAACTCATTCTCTCTTTCTCCCCGAATCTCTCCCGCTCCCGCTTTCCTATACTCTTCCACTGTAATATACTAAGTAATTCATATGATACCAAAAAGGCCTGTTCTTTTTGGCTTCCACATAAGTATTAATACACTTTAAGGGAAGATTTCTATTATTTCGAATTGAAAATGGAAAATTTTCGTTATTAAAAAAGAATTGTTTTTAAAAATATAATAATTAAATTTTAGATAACCAAAAGTTTTGTAGAAACTTTTTAAAAATAATTTTAAAATAGGGGGATTTTAGGAACCCTGACTTTCACTGTCTCACTCCGTGAAAAGAGACTGTTTTCTTGCTCATTTATTTCCTCTCTCTGAACTACTATACCTCTTCTGCCACCAATTATTTTCATTCCAATTGCCTAGCTTACCTCCCCATAGACTTATTCTCTTTCTCGCTCTCTCTCCTATCTCCATCCATTTCATATGAATATCCTAACAATAAATAATAGTTGGAGGAGTTTATAGTCTATCTGCTGCACTTATGTACTTACTCTTAGTGTTCTTTAGCTATAATTGTATCGTCTACTCAAACTCAACTACTCAACCCTAAACCAAAACTCAGTGTTAGTAGGTATGAGAATGGCACACAGCTGTAATGTAGTTACCGTTACAATTTACATCTTCCTCCCACGATAACCTAAACTATGGTTTGTTCCTCTGGCTCTTACTTAAGTTTACTCTCACGTATTAATTCTCTCCTCCTAATGCATAATCGCCAGCTTGCCACTTGATATCTTGCGGTGTATTATTGTAATAAATGCAGATAAGTATAAATGTTATAGTAGTTATAAACTACTACCTATGCACAATTAGGTATAATATTCAGCAGTAAGAATTCAATATAGCCACCGACAAAACAGACAAAATCCCTCTTGTAGAATCAACGGCACGGCCCGACGTATCAGCAACAAGAGCAAACCAACTTGTAATCTTGCAAAACCCCCCAATTATCCTTCAATTTCTTTTTATTTGAATTGTGCATTGTATCATTTTGCCTACACACATATATACAGATACGCCAATAAACTATATATGCTTACGGGTTGTGGTGTTATATTTATTTAACTAACCGTTTCTCACACTGTTAAACAACGGAACTAAATAAACATGTAGATAAATAGTTGCATTTACATGGGTGTTACTTATTTACATCTATATTCTTTTCCACAGGGCCCTTCTTTCGTTAGGTAGGTATAGTAGGTACTGCATTGAATAATAAAAAGTCATTACACATTTCCTGATAAATAGTAATCGAGCTTCACTGAATATTGTATTTGTTTCTCAATTGTGCTAGCACACCACATCCCACTTGATAATATCCTTATCTGACATAACGCACGAACAATGTGCAACAGCATCGCACAAAGATGAGAATGATTTGAAATGAAATCATTTATCCATTCCAATTTAATGTCAACAAAGTCTAACGGCGTTCTCACTTCAGTCCCAGAGATAATCGGACTAACAAACGTGAGATACAAATACATTAGTCTATTTATTAATCCATTGACATTCTACTAACTCCTCCGAATCGGATTTTTACGAATGTCGTCATGAGTCAGTTAGTACAGCACACAATGAATAGATAGTTAGCAGGCAAGTGTTTATACTTTATACTATCTTTATCTCCCAGTATATTTACCTGAAAAATGGGAATAAATCGTGGGAAGGTGACACAAGAATATTGCTTCGATAAAAAAGATAAGAAAAATAAACAGGAGCTGGATTAGTGGGACTCTGTTATTAAGGCATCATGATCAAAGCTAACTATTAGTATATATTCATCGTAGTATTATTTATGCAATTCTGTGTTTATTTTAGCATTGAAGTTTATTGTGTGACAAATCATCTAATTCTTTGATGCTCGCTTTATTATTATAGTTGGAGGATCAAACTCGGACAAAGACGGTAAAAAGAAGCACACGCGACCTACGTTTAGTGGGCAGCAAATTTTCGCATTGGAGAAGACATTTGAACAAACAAAATACCTAGCCGGCCCTGAGCGAGCCAAACTAGCATACGCTTTAGGAATGACCGAGTCCCAAGTCAAGGTAAATACTAATTAATTTTTTATTCTGTAATTTCTTGTTCCAAAGTTTATTCTCTATTAGTTAATTTGAGCACAAGTAGCAAAGATGTTCTACAGTCACTTTTTCTATGGAATATGTTAACATTTCCTGAGATATATTATACAAATCTTTAAACAAGGTTTGTGTATATAATATCCAACATTACGTAATATTTATTTGTATAAATGTTCAATCTCCTCTTTATGATATAGTACATATATTGCAGCAGTACATCGTGTAAAATACTAGGTACTAATTTTCACAATGTATAAAATCGAAATACTAGTAAGTAAGTAGTTGTTTGGTAGTAAGTCTCAATGCAGTACTACCATTTCATTGCATTGCAATAGTAGCGTATGAAGTAACTATAGAATAGATGCAGATGGGAAGTCGCTATCCACGAGGAAGAAGTAAGTTGACGTGAGAAATAATGTAGTTTAGTTAGGTAGTCTTTCTTTGAGTCGGTCTCTTGTTTTCTATGATTCTTATGGGAGTTGGTAAATGCAAAACCGCGAAACAAGAGTAGCTTAATTGGGTGTGAGTCCTCTCCGAGTTGGCTGGGCGTCTCGGCGAAATTTATACGAAAAGTTGTAGAATGAGGAGATAAGACAGTTTCATACAGGTTTACAATAGAGACGCAAATGGCATGTGGAATGACTGCAGAGCTGTTGGCTCTTTTATGTAGTTTAGCTTCCAGCTCTCAACTTGATTTCTACTTCTACTTGTTATGTTATGTTTGTCTTGTCTTCTGTTCTGAGTGAGTCTTGCATGCCATGCTGTAGAATAAAGTAAGTTTATTCTATGAGAAATGATCTAGATAAGTGGATTTGTATACTATGTATATTGTGTCGACTTACTCAGAAATAATAACTAGAATTCCCAAGGAAAATCTCATATTACAGCTAATAATAAGTATCTGAGGAGAGAGTATGACTCTTCTAATAGTGCTATATGGATATTTATGTATTCCGTTGCTCATTCTAGAATAATAATGCTATGTACATTACACAGTGCATAACAAATCTAGTAAATTGTAGAATGTATGTATGTTAATAATAGTACCTATACTCTGTGGGTACCTATATGTAATCATATCATTATTTTAGCACTTACTTAGGTAGATAGTTCTCCATGTGTGCCTGTTTGGTTTATATTGGAATAAGCAGTAATATAATTATTATGGGACCACATCGTATCGGCTTCTAACAAACAAGGTTACTAACTAAATCGGATCAGATCAGAGTATCCATATTCATCCAGAAACGGACTGTAGTGTACTGTAGCAAATAGAATTGAATATATAATCCAAAGTCAAAGGAACGGGCGGGGTAAGATCACATATGTTGCTCCCGTTTAGCATTAGCTTTAGCTCTTTACACACTCGTCCACTCGTTTCCATTCCACATAATATCCGAAGAATTGTACTGAAAAGGGATAACACTCTCTCTGCTACTAATACCTATTATATACTTACAACCGCAACCATCTTATAAAAGTTAAGCCTTCTATGTATTTACAGTGTGTGCGCAGCTATATATAATATTTCAAACACACATGCATAATACATATACAGCAGTAAATAGAAATAGCACACAATGCCCGATGTTACACAATATACAAATGCGACTGGTAAAGGCAAAAGCCTGCAGTCAATAAGTCAAATGATCCAATTAGGTTAGTACAGAGTGTCATGTCAATAATAAATACGTACAAGGGCAGTAGAGGGAATAATCATTCATAATGCGCTTATCTTTAATAATCTCTAGCTATGGCTTACAAAGCATACAACACTGTATAGGACATATTATGCAGATTAAATAAAGTTTAACGTCTATAAATTACACCAAGTGAGCATTTTATCCTATAACATAGGGATTATTAAATTGGAGCAGATATTTTTTATTTCATATTATACAAATGATTCAAAATTATGCGTAAATGATTACTAAAGCCTCAAATAAATAAGTTAATTAAGCCTTCTAAGAATATTTGTTTTTATTATTTGTTCATGTAAACACAAATGTGTATATATTTGGCCCATTTAAATAAAAAAATAAAAAACAAGGCTAATATTGTATATTATGATAAATTTATATTTGTCTGGACGGGCAGTTTGTGTAAAAAAGGCTCGAAGAAATAATATTATTCCATAGGAACAAGAATAAATCCATCTATGAAAAAAGTCATACATACATAGGTGTTAGTTAGTATATGTGATGTAGTACAGCTAGTACATAAGCGAGTTTGTCTTGTGATATGATTAGTATAGTTGTTGGTTGGGATTGACATCCAGTTGAGTTGAGTGGAGTTGCAGTTGAGTGTCTATGGATTTGAGGGTATGAGTGAGTGAGCAAGGATGTTATTCCACGGAGGAAGGTATATGGAAAGAGTGGACTGGACTGGAGGATTGAGGGAACGACACCTGTGCTGGAAGGATTAGGTGTCTCCAATTCGTGACACTGAGTAGACAAATTGGGCCTAGTGAAAGAAAGAAATAAAGAATGGGATTCGACTCACAAATAAGTCCACATAGAGAGACAGCCATTGCATTGCATTGCTTGTGTGTATAGACTATAGAGTGATATGTATTTAGTTAGCAGTAGTACATATAAGACATAATATAAGTAGTATAGAGAGAAAGACTGTAAAACATGACAGCGATTCTCCTTAAGCCTAAGGGAATCTCTTGAGGGGATATTCTCAACAAGAAGGAGCAATAGTTGGTTTGGCTTGGCTGGAAGGCGACGCAACGGGTAGGCCAAGCCAGACCAGGACCAGGCCACAGCCAAAATTATCCCATGTTGAAAAGCTCGATTGCTTGACACTGTAATAAATTTCCAAGTGAATTCCTTAAATGCATACCACCAATAGTGTTTCTGTTTTAGTCGCACCCGCGCTTTACTTTACTTTACGCTACTTACCATGAATATGGGATTTTCTCGACGATTTTTCACTCACACCTGCTCACTTCTTACTTTATATTGCTCCATAAAAATCCATTCCATTTCTGGTCGTTTTCCTCTGGATGCAAGCAATGTAATGCATGTGATGTGGACCTTGCCTTCTATTTGTCAGACACAGCATCTCCATCTCCACTCTACCAAATAGTGTATTATAGATATACCATCATAGTCTTTATTTATAGTACTTTACATAGAATATCTTTGTATATAGATATTACCATCCTATACATACTTGCAGTACAGGACGTAGTCTGAGTTCACTTTCGTTCAGCTCACTCACTCAGCTCAGTTGAGTTAACTCCGTTTCCAACTTGGTTTGCTTACTTTTGCTAGCCCATGTCTCACTGTCGAGATAGATTTCCTCTTGGGTCATTATCTAAAAGTTTACTCTAGTATTATCCCTCACCTAGACTGCATTACCCTTAAAAGTAATAAACACTACTCGTATCACATTAGCTTATTTTTTTATTTCAGCTCCAAAGCCTAATAGCACTTCAAATACCTAGCCCACTCATCCTAATTCCTATGTTATCTTTTTTATAATAGTTACGGCCAATTATCTCTAAATAGTTATAGTACCTATATACTAGGGTATCATATTAGGATATAACAGGAGCGGGTCCTTAAACTAAATAAGTATCTCAGTTACTATTACCAACATAAATAAATAAAGGCGATATAGATAACAATTGTATATCTAAGCGCATTATTTTTACGTTTCTAGAAACTATTTACAGTGTCATAAAACCCATACTGTTGTACGAGGGAATTACCATATAAGTATTTACAATTTATAAATAGTTTATTTCGCTTGTTTTTTAAAACTTCCACATTAATTATTTAAATATACTATTTACAAACGAATTCTAAAGATATAGTTTAGAAGTAATAACCATAGAGTCAAAATATTTACAAAATGAGCGTTTAACATTGAGAAATTGAGATATTATGGTAGATATTGGTCCTTTGTCGTAAAAAGTAGGAGTGAAAGCAAGAGTAGATAAAGACTAGATTGTGTTGTAAATAAAAATCATTGTATTGCTACGTAATGTAACTGGAGATGAGGAGATGTTATGTGATATAGTTAGGTAGTATACTAATAGAAGTGTAGTGCAAGTGTAGTGTTGTTATAAAAATGAATTGGGATGAAGAATAAACGTGATAGTGGAGTAGAGGGATGGAAAACGGAGTTTTTATGGAAGGACTCGACTGGAGTAGATAGAAATACTAGGAATTGAAAGGGAGGAAGGTAATGAGATGAGATATGAGCGTGTATAGAAGGATAGTGGGTTGATAAAAGTCTCTATGATGGTTTTCCTCCACCCCATCGTATTACAAGGCGGAGTTAGCCATTATTGCCGTTGAGTGTGTCAAATTCTTGGAACAAAAGAGGTTCCACCATCGAATGGTCGACCCAGCCAGCCAACAGAACAGCCGATTCTAAATATCCATCTATCTACTACACATAACTCATACTCAGCAATGCATTTATACTGACACTACAAATGATCTTCTTACTACCACCAATAGATACTTAAGGCCTATATGCATTTATGTATATATGTCATAGTCATCGGGAATACCCAGATATAGACAAACATCTTTTATTCTTCTTTAGCGTTCTAAATACACTACTAAATATATTTTCTATCTTTTCATTGTCAATAATTTTCACATTACTACCTTTCAAGTATCGTTTTAAATTTTAATATCAGCAAATAAAGTTTCAAAATTTATAAATAAATATTGTCTCATAAAATTGTGAAGCTTTTAGCAGTTGTAGCCAGAAAAGTGACATAGCAGCCCCATGCCATGCCAGGACATATACTTACATTTCTATGGATCGAATGATGCAAAAGTAGATTTGACTATCTGTTGGGCAATGTCTGTGTGATAGAGTATGTATTATATTATTCTGTAGCAGTAGTGAACTGAATTGAAGGGAACTGGCTTTATGTCGGTCGGTTACTTTTATGCTACATTACTTAGGTTAGTCTGTAGTTGAATTGAATTACACACACGATGCATAGTTTATATCTACTTGATAGTTTAGTAGTGGTAATAAGCCAGACAGTATTATTAGATCCCTCGGTTTTGTCCTCAGATTTTTGCATATCAATGCACCGTCCATCTGTTCACTTGTTTCATCAAATCTTCTATCCCTTTCACTTTAAAAGTTAACTGCATTGCGGTTTTCAATAACCTTCACTCTTCCCTTTATCCCATATCTGTAATATCACTTATTCTGACTGTAGAAACTAATAATAATAAATATATACCATAATAATAACGACTCCTCCATTCTGCATTTACAAAACGACGATCCTATTTAATTATCTCTATCTATCCTTTCTTTATTTATATTTATCCTTATCTTATCTATCTGGAGTCTGGAGTAACTATGAACATATAATTTAATAACATTTCTAGTTATTTTCATTTCCCCTTAAATCAAAGTTGATTATCAGGAAACTTTGAAAGTTGGTTTTTGCCAATATACAAATAGTACAAAATTATTGCATTGAAAATGAATAACTTACCTAAGTAGGCATTTATTACTTTATTTATTTTATGTGCAGACAAAAACTAAATACTAAACTGTATGTATACGTAAGTACAAAAGTTTTACAGTGAAATGAGCAGAGGATTTATTTGTATTTGTTTTGTAGTTGAGCGTTGCTTTTATTATATAATACTTTTTGTTATTATTTGAAAGGACGCTACTTGAGTGGAGTTAGTTTGCTGTGATGCGGTGTATAATGCATGTTTAGTTTAGTTTGGTCATTGGAGTGAAAGGGATAAAAAATGCAAACAACAATACAGATTTGTAATGAGACGTAATGACAAAAGAAAAGAGAATGAGTGACAAATTTGACGTGTGATGAGACGTGCTTGGCTTGGGGATAGGATGTCAATGTCAACATCCAACGAGACAGAAGAATGGCAGAATCGAATCAAATTTTTTCATCCACTAAAGAGCATTGAATTAGATGAATGGGGTCGCCGAGAAATGAACTTGAGGCCTATACATAGATACATTACGTACATACAGAGATTGTTATTGTGATATTTCATAAATGACAATTCCGTTCCATTATTCCAAGTAACACCAATAAAATCACGCTCCGATGATTATGGCATAGGAACAAAAAGCATCAATTTTCCATTCGATCGTTTCCATTCATTTGATTATTTTCAGAAGATAGGAGCCTTTGCGTTTCACTAAAGCTAAAGAGCAGACATGAACAAAGTCAAGTCAAGTCAGGGCAGAGCTGGGAGAGGTTTTCGCTTTAGTCTGGCAATTCAACGATTGCTTTCTCATATGAATTTTACACGGAGGAGAGCTGAAGAAAATATTTGTAAATTCTATGCAACATAACATTACATAACGATATTATGTAATGTAGCCTTACTACATCACTACATGTAGGTATTCTGTCTGTACTGCTCTGTATAATAATATTAAGGAAAGCAGTCTTTCCTTTCCTTATAAGTACTTTAGCTTACTATTTATATAGGTATTTAAGTATATGTACATACATACCTAGGTAGTTATGGAACGACACGGGATAATATGCAGAGGAAAGGTACCTTATTTTACTTACCCTCTTTTATTCCCTCCATTTACTGCTACACTCACAGATGTAATAGTTGAAATAGACTTCTATGTGCTTAAAGGATCATGGTTGACTTGTACCGTTTAGTTTACTTTGTAGCAAATGTCTCGTACTCAATGTTATGTTCTATTCTGTCTATTTACATAGTATCCTTTTCCTACCTATAACCCCCTTGCCTTTTGCCTTGATTTGATTCACTATTTGTTTCTGTTATTATTATTGCTTGTTATATCGCATTAAAAGCATCATTTATAAACTTATGTCCCATAGAATTGTACAAATATCATACCCTTAGCCCGCTATCAACATCAACCATCGCGTAAAGGAGTTGATTGCTTCTACAAATACGGCTATGAGTATAAATACCCAACATGTTAGTATACATAATGTGCAAAATAAATATAGTATTATTATAACTCTCTATACTTCTAAAAGTTCTTTTAAGCCTATTCAGAACGCTTAAATAGCAGCACACAATAATATCAAAGAGTTCAGATCCGTTCTTCCGTAGATTATTTAGATAGCTTAACTTACCTAGCGAAGCTACCTATGCCAAATGCTTTATGAGGCACGTAAGTTTATTTCTAAGATAGGGACGTTGGAATAGTAGCGGAATTACCCTCTTCAGGGATCCTATAAATCTTGCAGACGTGAACTATTGAATTTTTTAAAAGTTTCTTTATTTACTTTTAGTGGTAGGTACTGTATGTTCTGGATCTTTATTGTCTATGGTAAAAGTAACAATGTAATAATGCCTGTCTGCAGAAATGCACAGAAAGATTTATAGAATTTTAAAAAGCTAACTTACCATAGCTGAACAAGGGTAATAATAATATCATTGCCTGCCTAAATAATAAATAAGGTGTCTACCATTTAATCATAGAGATGTCTTCAAAATTGAATTCGATTAGCATTGCGAAATTAGTGGAGCATAAACTATATTTAGTAGAATAGTATTTTGTAAGTACAATTATAATATTCCTTTTTAAAATTTATTCAATAGATGTGAATTGAGTTAGGAGGAACAGTTCTATATTTTATGGTTGTTCCTTTTATTAAGACTGAACTGTTGGGAAAGAAAGTAAGTTATAAGACATACTTTTTGTATTGGTTGACGGATTAATAAAATGATGAGACTATGTGACAGATGAGGCAGGAGAAAGGTTGGAAGAGTGTGAGGAATTAATAAATTCGTTGTCGTTTCATTAGTCCCATGTGTGTTGTGTTGTACCATAAATGTGAAGAATGATATGATATCCCTCTTTGGGAGCCAGCCTTATCAAATTAAATTGTTCGTAATCAGGCATAAAGGAAATGGCTTTTATTTTGTTGGAAAAAAACTCATGTGTTGAACCTCACATGGGATCCCTCGGTAATCAAGCCGTGAAGAAAAGAGCTAATAAAATACTCCGTGTTCCGCTCCATTCTTAGTTTATATCCTCGTTTCTATTTCTCTATTCTATCCAACCATCCTGACTCTTTTCTACTGATACTACAATACAACAGATACCTATACTATTATTACATAACGTATATTATATTTATACAGTGCACCATCCCTCTCTCTCTCTCTCTATTCCACCGTATTCCTTGCTTATTGTTGGCTCAACTAACTCTCTATCAATTTAGACAACTCGAAGAAGTTTGTTATTACCTACTATGTAATGTACCTACACAATATATGGATATATTTAGGTAGACTATAATACACAATGGAGATAGAGATAGCTAGTATGTATTTATAATAATAAAAATATATCTTCGGAGTTGATATAGTTATTTATGCCGAGATGCAGTTATTTCGTAGGCTGTTTCATTCTTCCTTGCTGGTTTTGCTTCTGAGAAAGATGCAATATACGCAACACAACTTACTTGCCCACACCGTCATAAACCGTCAAATTGGCCCACAATGAAAGACAAACAACGGTTCACTGATCTGACGAGAATGTGCTCCCTTCTTTCTCTAATATATGAACATCGTTACGTCTTTTTTCTTTATGCTGTCAACTATTGGCTCTTAGAGTTAAGCCAACCATCAACTCCCAGTAGTCCGCCCTGTACACTAAGCTACACAACACACAACACAGCTACAGATACACTTTTTCATCGATTCTCTATAAAATATACTAAGGTGTTTTTTCACTCTTATTTTCTTCCACGTAACGTAATACAGATAAGTATTACTCAACATAAACAAACACACACGGTCACTCTACTAGACTTTACCAAACAGATTTCAGTTTTGCGATTGCATCATTGCAGTAAAAGTAGGAATAATATTGCCCTGCATCTTTTTATATCGGAAACTCTCAATTTAACTGCCCTACTATTATTATCTACATTCCACTTCTGTATCTCGACTACTAACAGTTATAAATGCAATAAATACACTTTCCCTTAAGTGCATTTGTATTTGTATCAGTTTGGTTGGCAGTTAGGCCAAATCGCAAAGTATGTACAATATGCCCAATACAGGAAATGAATAATCGTTTATAGTATTTTAGAAACGTTTTCAAAATTATGAAGAAATGAATTTATTTTTTTAACTTGCTTGTCTGTTACTGAATAATTTTTAAACTGGGTTACACAAAATATTAATCTATTTAGTACATTGGCTAATAATAATGCCTATGATGTATCTTTATTTTAATACGACGTTTTTGACTTACAAATTGCAAGACTATAATATTTATTATTTCATTATATTAAAACTATATAAGTGTATTTTGTCTATTTGTCATATATAAGTAAAATAGAAGTATAAAATGTAAAGCTATGTAACTCTGGGTGTAATTGTGAAGAGTAATCTTAACTACACAATAAATAAGAGTATAATAAAAGGAAGTTGTATGTGCCTTATAGGGTAACTATTATAAAAAAGTTTATGTGTATTCGTTAATTATATGGAGAAGATAGAATGGAAGGAGAAGCGATAGCGTGTTTGTGTAGTAGTGACAGTGAAACTAGTGAAGCATCTCTATTTTGTAGTGTCTTGGTTGACAGCTTGCCGAAATATATCTCTGTTACATGACCAATAATTACATGAGTCGAGAAGACGGGATTCAAAGTGATATTCCTGTGATGGCTTTAAGATTATATTCGAGTCTGCGAGAAGAGAGGCGAAACGAGTGTCAAGAGCGAAAAACATTTGTTGCTAATGACTTGCACTGTTCATTAATCAACATTAATTCCTTCCACTCGCTCCGCCTAACTAGAAGCTCTCATATATAAGGAGCCTTCTTTACATTATTATTTCCCTTCTTCTTTCCTGAGTATCGTTCAATCTCCATTATACACCATTATCTCAGTATTGTCTCTAAATAAGCATTTCTTCAATGTATCTTTATTTCCCTAGCAAGAAATAAAGTTACTACGCAAAAGATACATATTATTCAATTCTAGCCATTTTATTTTGCCCTTAAATATTTTAAGGAATTTCCTTGAGAATTTATTGATTTAAATCCATGCCCAGCAAAATATTATTTTCCTTTCATTTTAATTATATTTGTATTTACAAAATTATTTTCTAAATACAGGTACTATGCATAAATGTTCCTTTTACTGGTCTTGATAAGAATATGTATAAGGATACCTCATGTATCTTTACTATATAGGTATATGATCATAAAAGCGAATGTTTCTATTTTGCATACTGCATACGTGCGACTTGCTGATATTTATCCTGCTCAACTATTTAGACATACAAGATTTATATTTGTATGCAGATGAGGCCAGACCAATCCAGACTATGTAGTATGAGATATAACTTGGCTTGATAAGTATTGCTGTCGTGACTTTTCCATGAATGTACAATCTGTAAATAGAAATTAAATTATTCATCTAGGGTAAACAATATAATATTGCATTGGTGCATGTAGGGACAATTAATTATATTTGATGGTGTATAATCTAGAATTTAAACTGTGCATAATAATCAGTCTTTGCTATCAACATAGCAATGAGTATTATTATTCTCATGGTTTGGTCTACATGGAAGCATGTATAGGAAATGAGAACTTTACTAAACTAGAGTATAATTGAGAATGATAAGGCAGTAGTTGATATTGCAGTGTATTGTATTGTGTAGTAGAATTGTATAGAGAGAAAGGAATATGAGGATGTGGTGCTAGAGTAGAGTGGGAGTGAAAGTCGAGCGTGTCAAATGAAGTCCTGCAAAGGAACAAGCTACATCCAGATATTATGTCATCAAAAATCGGTCATTTTTTGATCCCCTCCCTCCGCTATGTTATAATATGTCAACATTTGGCTGAGCCCTCAAAATAATTAAAGGATTTATGTTAGCTGTTATAAAAAAATTAATTAGTTGTTAAAATTTTGTAAAATCTGTACATTCACAATTTTTTGAAAAAAAGTATATAGTTCATATAATCAATTATCGGATTTCGAAATTATTATATACTATTGTTATGCATAGTGCATATTGTGAATGTACAGAAAGCGTGTAGATTTTTGTTAATATGTTTGTAAAAAAAATTCTCATGTACTGAAATTGATGACATAATCAAAACTTTGACCACCCTCCACCTAGCTTTGTAATCATGTATCCAAATTAAGGTGAGTCCCTCCCTCCCCTAGGTGCTGACATAATATCTGTATGGTCCCTTATCTGTAGATAGTAAATAGGAAGAGTCTGTTATTATTGTGTCTCATTATTATTGTGATCATGTATTGAATTAGTTATGTAATGTGTGTAAGTCAAGTTGTCGGATTTATCTGTGATGCATGTAATGTACATTAGAGAGGAGTATATAGGTATTATTATACTTAGTGTAGTGTAGTACACATAGGAGGAGGGCAAACAACAAACGACGAACGAGTGTATCTATTTGTAGTGTTTGTAGGATGTAAATCTGGGGCTGTGTGCAAATAGAATTAGCGAGCTATGTATTTTGTATATATTTAGGTAGGTGGTATGGTATGGTATGAAGAGTATATGTATGGCGAAGAAGAGTGTTGGTGGTAAAAGGATTAGATGCGGTAGGTTTTTCGATAAGGATGATTTGATGATACCGATAATAAAATTAAGTAAGAGGAAACCACAGAGTCCCAGAGTAATATCAGGAGCATAAGCCATGGGACGTTGGCTTGACTGCGATTTGGCCAAGCGGGCGGCTCCTTTATGAAAATGTAGTTTAAATAAAGCTAGGAAGGCTTAATCGCTTGGTGTATAATTGGATGTGGGGTGCTTCTAATTCCACTTCATTTCTATGATAACGGACGCAAATGCGGACATCCGCCTTTCCAACAGACACACTCTCGCGCCTTTCTCCTCTATTTCCATGCATTCTACTCTTGTAGGCCAGAACAGGCCAGGGAAGCATTTAGTCAATTTTATTCTCTTTCCCTACTGTTTTACATTATATGTACACAAACATACACATACATGTTAACGCATAGCTTTCTAAATATTCTAGAGTTTTGTCCCAATGCTAGCTAATCGCCACTGAGCTATCTCATCCTACTCAATACTCTTGAGATTTCTCGACGGAAAAACACGCTCGTTTCTATCTTATCTGATGTGTTCCGATCTATGTCGCCAACAAAACCCTTAACAACCTCTACATACATGAATACGCTCAAAAATATTTAAACAAAATATATTGTACTGTATAGTACTGTATATCACTGAATGCTACTAGGTATGTATTAAAATATTAAAGAGTTTCTCGGTTAGTAGCAGTAGCCGTACATATAAGCACACAGATTTTATAAAGGATAAACAGAAAATTCTCTTTTTTCCATTATAATAAGTAGCAAGTCACCCTTTCCTTTTTACATAGGTATTATTTAAGCCCTAGCTCTGAAAAAGTGTTTCTGTATTTCTCTGTATGGTAATAATAATTTGTACAATGTCCAACTATTGTTTGGTAATTTAAAACTAATTCTTTAGATCTGTAAAGGTTTGTTTAGTAAACCTTTGTGTAGCCATAAGTATTCTGTTCCCCGTCTGGACATTTTCAAATGTTATTAAATTGAGTATGTGTCGAATGCGTGGCGTGAACTGAGCATTCCAGCTGTGTTATGTTATTCCCTCTCGTAAAGGTCCGTCCAGAATCCGGATTCATTCCGAGCAAATTGCTTTTTTATAGAAACGTTATTGAATCATGTAAGGATTATATTTACATATTAGGATCTTGGTATAAGTAGGAATATTTCCCGAAGGATATTGTAATGATGATGCTCGTGGAAGTGAAAGTGCACATTATAGTATTGGTATGATAATAGAATATGATATTTAATAGTATCTAAGTATCTGAGTGATGTATTTATGTATGTCTTCTATGTGGAGTAGGATGGACTTCTAGTGAGGGAACAATTGCTTTTAAACGAGGCTTATGTCAGACAATTTACAATTGCCGTCTAATAGATGCTTATAAAATGACAGCTCGACGGAAGCTGAGGCAGGCGGAGGCAGGCATATAGGCTTTGCATGACTTTCCAAAGATGTGAATGTGGTTCGGGTGGTGGTGATGAAATAGGCGACAATGTGGCGCAGTTGTGGCTAAGCCCTGTCTGCACGAACTGTGACAACGTTGCTCCACCGGCTTCTCTCTCGACTCGGAAAATCCCGGCTGATGATGGATGGCTGTTCCATATGAGCTAAAGAGCATGTAATTTGCAAATACAAGGCATAATTAGCCTTGATTACAGTAGAGCAAACTATGCAAGATAAAGACGGCCTAGTAGTTGAGTCCGTTCGGTTCCCTGCTCGCTTTCTCTCTTCTACTATGTAGATGTACAATATTCTAGTTCTAGCCTCCAACATGATTTACCGTCCTGAACACCCTTTACATAAAGAGCTCCGCTTAATTGCACTTCTCCATTAAATTTCTCCAAAATTACGTCTGATAAATGCAGTTCATATAGACACGAGCCAGGAGACGGAGTCTCTTGCTTTGCTCTACAACATACACTCACTCACTCAGCCAAAACTAAATAGTTCTTCCAAATGTAATAATATCTCTATAGGTGATCCTTTCTCTATGTATTACTTACTACTTTACTACTGATTTATATATGCGTAAGTAAGAACAGGACCTGGACCGACTTTCTCTTTCCTACAATATTTCTCTCTAGTAATCATAATGTAATAATATCTCAATTTGACTTACTTCCTCAGTTATAAATATATCTACTCATATTAATGTTATGATATCCAAGCATATTTACTATTAAATAGTAACTATCTGTGTGGGTTGTAATAATTTGTTCCCTATAGAGAATTAGGCAGTTCTGTGTAACATTTCAGGCCATTTCAAGTTTCTCGGAAGTATTTACCAGCTACTATGTAGGTAACTTTAGCGTTCTGATTATTTACTCAGCTAGTCTTGTATATCTGTTGAAGAAAACAAATTTTCGTAAAGGCCTGAATATGAGCATGGAACTGGATTCGACTTGCTCTATAAATTATTTCTGCGACCAACTATTTAAATAGTTCTAGTCTTCGTCTAGACTGAGAATTATTAGCCTAAGAGCAAAATAATAAAACTTTGGTAATTTATCTATAGTTATAATTTGGTTAGCTACTACATATTGCTGATGTTCTACTATAGTTGTATAATTATCTTCTTTGGGTAGGTATTTACTTATATGTAAGTAGAAGAATAAAAGAAGATTTCCGTATACGAAAAGTAATACACAAATTCCTACAAAATCGTGTAAAGTATATTTATTAGCTACTTAATTATTGGAGCTTCTAGGAGGAGGCAGTCAATGATTCTCTTCTAGTTGACGATCATTAATTTAATTTGTAGGAATTACTTAATTTGCATAATAAAGGGTCGGGGGATTATTTGCTACCCAATTAACTAGGCTCACTCTTGAATTTAATAAACAAGCGTGTCCTACTTATGCAATATAGTCCTAAATGAGGAATTTTCTTTTGTTTCCAGGTGTGGTTCCAGAATCGAAGAACAAAGTGGAGGAAGAAGCACGCGGCTGAAATGGCTACAGCTAAACGGAAACAGGAGGAGGCAGAAGGAATGTGTGACACGTCGGATCACGACGATTGCAGTGATCTCATCGAGGATCATCACTTGGCCAAACGGTCTAAATATCATGACGACTCCTCGGATCACATGTAAAGCATTTGTGTTAGTTTGTGTACTGCGAGGGAGTACAGTGAGGTCTTCTTGTCAGCCGCCGTCGCGTTTTCAATCCAAAGACTTTTTGTATCAGTTATTTCTTGTTTACTACACAGGATCGATGTACAGTACAAGTTGACGCATAGAGAGCCAAACTAATCTAGCCTATACTATACTTAATTTAATCCTTACAATATACATACATTACATAATACATAACTACTTAATAATTACATACATTGCATATACATACAATACACCAATACATAAAGATACCGTTAACAAAGAAAGAAATGATAGTGCAGTGCAGTCCTGCCAGACTGCAGACATACCTAATTACCTTATACCTATGTACTTACTTAACTTACTAACCTACAATACAAAATAAGAATCTGCAACAACTTTATACATACGATGTTTTCCTTTTTTTATAAATATTTTTATGATTTTTAAAGATATATAGGTATACGTAGCTACAATACTAACTATTTACCTATGTATGTACTATGTGTCCAATACACATTGATATTATATTCAGTCTGCTTCTACATACTTTCTACAGGTAATTTTAATAATTGAATGCCTACCAATAAACACATTATCACTTTCTAGAGTGATTAGATTAGTTATCAGCCATTAACAGTAAATACATGAGCACTATATAATACTTATATTAAATAGTATCAAATCATCAATAATTAGTTACTTCCCCGCAGCCCTGTAATAGTAATAATGAACGCAACTAGTTCTGACATTGTACTCTAATGCAAAAATATTATTCTTATCTATAACTTTGCATATTGTTTACTCTATCTTGAAAGGTCAAAATAAAATCCAAATTATTCATGCTAATTCCAATGGTAGGGAAAATATGACATTCCTGTGAAATTGGATAAGGTAAGAAGGTATATAAATATGTAGTAAATACGTTCTTTATAAAGTATGTAGGCCTGGTAGTCGACAACTCTGTAGATTTATATTTTATTTAACTATTAAATACTGTCTGTATTTGTACACTGTATATGTTCCTTAGATACTTAGGTAGGTACTCAATGCTATTTATTATTATGTATATGTATGTATTTAACATTGATATTTATTTTACGATTAGAGATAGCGTACAGTTTTCTTTAATTAATTTATTATGAACATAGGTATATGGTCAGTTTTGTTGTAAAGGTATTGTCGCCGACTTGACTGCTAAGAATTGTGTTGTCGTGTATTAATTAAGCTATCCTCACTAATAATGTTTAAAAGGTCACCAACCAACCAACCGCTAAATCTTCACCACTTGTGAATCGTGAAGACTAACGTACAGGGTCCATTTTGTTTGCGTTATGTAATATTGCATAAATTATTGTTATATAGATATACAATTAGCGTGCATGTGTTATTATCTAATCATTGAAACATTTCTTTGGTTATTTTGTTATTATAGTATTCTAAAAAATTATTCATTTAGCAGTAGGAATGAACATTGTATTACTGTATACATAAGGCCAGTGTGTGGCAATCAACATGTTGAATATCCATGTATGGTACTTCATGTCTTGAAATAATATTATATAATACTGTGAATGTAGCTACAATCTAAACTATTATGTACTAATTTATTTATCACAATCATACAAAATGCATCCAACATGAATCACTAACATAAGTTCATAATTAATTAGGCAGATAATTGGGATTTCATAAAATTACATAATTTAGCCCGGTTTACACATCCCAGTAACCCATATTAATATTGATATTCAGCTCTACCGTATAAAAAAATTTCATACATTTTCTGGCATGAATATAATATTTGCATAATGCAATTTATAAAATTGCTTACCGATATTTTACAGGTAGATACTAGTACACTACAACTGTTTTACATCTGCATTGGAAATTGAAAGGAAAAAATACAAAAATAAGTTATATAGCTTTTACAATATTTATTTTAAAAAAGCTTGAGGCGGATTTATTCAACTGCAGCACGTCGTTTTATTTTTGTAGGATATATGGGTCAACCAAACATTTAATAAGGCAAAGGCATTTAATAAGGCAATAATATCATAGATTTTTATATTGTACGTATAATAACACAATACTTGTGTATTCATACTTCATACTGCATTATTCCGGATTACTTTAGACCATAGTTAGTAATTCTGAAGTAGATAGCATAAAATAACGGCAAAAGAAAAGTAATACGCAACTCACGATCCGTTGCGTAAAGATAGATTATAAATTGATTGATATCTTTCTTGATGCCGAAATAGTAAATTTGTTGTTGAAGAGAATGTTTCGCAGTGTATAACATGAAGCTGACAAGAGTTGAGTGGGGAGATGAAGTAGCGTGAAATTAGTTGTTGTTTTGTTGCCTCCGTCCCAATGGGATATCTTCCGACAAGAAAAATATAAGACACACAAAAACTAGAAAGATAACATTTGTAGGACGGAATTTCTACTCTGCCCTGACTAAGATAACTTCCTGTCTTCCTCCATATTGCTTACGGAGAATATGTGGCATAGGCTGCATTAACGGTAGGAAATACTTGCCATCTAACTTTCATTTACCTTGGGGCTGCGGCTGGGTCCTTTACTCCATTATTTTCTATGGTATGCATAAATATTTTTCTTGTCTCAGTACGTGGATTGGCATAATAAGTAACATTTTAGATTTTATTTTTGATTATCTGATTGAGGTGCTATTTATTCAATTTTCAACAATTTAGTTACATATCCACGGCAAGAAATTGCATTGTGGCAAACAGCTATCTTATTAGGCATAAAGATGATATAATTATATGGCATGCAAGAAGAAGTCAAATTCGGTCTCCGGATGACAGTATAGTAAAATAATATATACTCACAATCAGATCAGAAATCTGTCCAGTAGTATACCGTATTACATTACAACCAACCAACAAAGTTTGTATTTATTTGTCAATTCTGCAAGATGCTTCATGAAAATAGTGTTGAGAATATAAATTAGAAGACCCTCACTTGCTCGTCAGTGTTATTCGTAGATTTACGGTATATCTGCTGTATTTCACATTATTATGGTAATGTGTAGATATCCAAGCATTTGCACCATAGATAAGATAACATTTATTTTCTCTGATATATTTCTGTAGGATATTAACATTAGGAACATACCTAAGATTTGGATGCAATATTGCAATACCAGAACTCAATACATACACAACTATGAAGTGCAGATAGCTACCTACCTCTATATAATCTATTGGGCTATAATAGAGATAAATAGTTACTCGTATATTTGTAGACTTAGATAAGAACATTATAAAATAAACCTTATAAAGGATATATATTACCTACCTAGCCTAACCAGAAAAATACACTTCATGCATAGGTCCCTTATATACATATTTCTCGGATGTTTGATAATATTGTAGAATCGGATTGTAGGCACTAAATAGGTGGATTGTGTACAAGGAAAGGTAGAAATATATAAGTGGAGGGCATTATGGATTTGCATAGCATTGCAGTTGAGGTTTATATAAAAGATAGAGAGTGAAAGTGGAAGGCAGATATAAAAGAGATATAAAAAACGTGCGGTTCATCTGTTGTATTCAAATGAACCTTGTTTGCATATTGATTGTAAGGATGGTGAAGCAGGAGTCTTATTATGATCTGTTTCACGGGCCCCAAGTAGACTCTTACCACTGTTTAGCTACATCAAAAACTCAATACACAACAACCATACATCACTTTCATGTTTCATTGGAGCGGAGGAGAAGAGACATTCGCTCCCGGAACGAGTTAGTAGTAGAAGTAGAGTAGACAATAGATAGGAGAATAGAGGAAGAAACTCCTGAACAGACCTCCACCAAATTCACCCCAACAAGATTATGAACACCGACAACTATGGACGTACTTTTGTACACTTACACTTACACAATACAACTCCCCATATATATTATGTCCTATTATCTACAATAGGTATATTTGCAATAAATATATGTTTTATATATATTACATAATATTGTATATTATATATAGTCCAGGAGTGATACAGATCTAGTAAAGGTTTTACTCAGATGTATCAGTAGTCAGTAGTAATATTATTTGTATCCTTCTAAATACATATTACAATAGTATACAAGTACAAATGGCATAGAAAAAAGTTTGTATACATATAAGTACATGTTCTCCTTATCATAAATATGTACGCCCCCTTATTATATCTATCGAAAATACACTTAACTATTTAACTGTGAGAGGATGTGCGGCAAGGTGATGTAACAATGCGGAATACACTCAAAAAATACATATAAAAAACAAACATATCTGCATTTTATAAGTAGGAACATTATTGGTACCCATATAGTATAATCCACAATGTATACAAGTACATATTGCATCTACACTTGTAGCTTTATACAATGTGTAGGGAAAAGGAGTAAAAGTAAAGCTGTTGTGATGTTAGCACAGGTTCTATATATAACTCAACTCACCAGTCATCTTGAGACAAGACTTTCTCTCCATGGTTTTTATGGAACCAATTTATGAGAGCTCAGGTCTCTTTTCCTCCCTGCCTGTTTGTTACCTTCATCATCCAAAGGGAGCCTCTCCGGTGTCAGTCTATCGTCTACAAGTCTACTCTACTTACATAGTATTATAACAGAATTCACAATCTACAGCTCTATTTAGATATATTTACTTTCCTGCTCTCATTCCGCGACTAAACAATACCAACTTGCTATATAACAATGTAGGTATGTATAGGTATACATATAGTTGTTGGTATTATTTTATATTATATTATAAGCATTACTTGAAGATAAAATAGGAGCAGCCAGTATATATAGACACTCCATATAGTCTTGCTTACCAAAATACAATAGAGTGGGTGAGTGAAGTGAAAGAATATCAGATCAGGCCACCTTTCATTATTTACACGTCACACCTTCACATACACTCGTCTCAGTCTCATCTTCCCATCTCTCTCCTGGCGTCTTCTCCTCACCTAAATTTCTCATCATTATTAATTTTCTCCTTCCTCCACTGCGCTCATTTCATCCAGTTAACCCTTATTTACTATCCCACAGAACAGCCATTCTTCTCTCAACTAAACATCATCTGCCAAATCCACCATTCAACAAATACTACAAAGATGCACTAGAAAAATACGTTCTTAGATACTGCTCCTACTATTTCTGTACATACCCTAGACACTTTTGGATATAAGATATTTTGATAATAAATACGTGTCAGTTAGATGTTAGGGTGTAGTATGTATTAGGGCTGTTAAATCCGACATAAAATTCTCAAATCCGGATTTCGGATTTAGATCCGAAATCCGGATTTAAAGCCG
>JAQFYC010001005.1:0-41718 GCA_034694165.1 Tomocerus mixtus | reverse complement strand
GACGGACAGACGGACAGACGGACAGACGGAACGGTCGTTTACATAAAGTATTGTTCCAATACTTAATAAATACCTATTTAACAGTTGTATTTGTTAAACGATTTCCCCTCCTTCTTATTCTGGAAGGAGTCTTCGCTTAGGACAGAGTAAACAATTACATAATCTGGAGCAATTGACACAATTTCTTAGAATGCGTGTATAGGTAGGTGTACCTAGAATACTAGGAAGTTTCAACAACTAATTATTGATATTGATACCCAAACCATGTACAAAATACTCTACTTTTACTACAATAAGTAACTGTTAATGTGTTAATGTTCCCTAACCTTGCCAAAGCTATTTAAGAATATGCCTTACCCAACCTTCCTTTAGTTAAGGAAATAATTCTATGATTTCTATGAAACTAAGTAATTTCAGTGCAGTATAAAGTACAATATAACTGTGCATAATAATGCTTCCCACTAATAGACAACTACTTAAGAGTAATTGCCTTTCTCATTATTGCGTTCCATAAACTCCTAGTTTCTAGTAATTCTATGCACATCTTCTTTTCAAAGATTGGGAAACAGTATTTGTAGAAATGGTGACCTTAAGTTTGTTACGTAACATGGTGAAACAGCAGTTGAAAGCTAATAATGACTAAATACGAGATTCACACGTACAAATACCGTACAACGTAGGATGTACCACGTATTGTATTTGTAAGTATGCACAATAAAGAGGATCTACTAAATTGAGCGGATAACTTGCACTTTAAGACACAATTCAATAGAAACTGAAAAGGTCAGATCAATAATAACGTGCTGTTAAACCTGCTGTGCCTTTCTTTTCTGCTTACTTCTTAATCGCACCATAAAAATAGTGAATGGGTGACCAAGCCATTGAAACATTGAAAGCTGAAGGAAAAGCAAAGCTACCATCATTTCGGTCACTTTATGGCAACCAAACCAACTTAACCAAAGTAGGGACAATAAACTAAATCGTAGTCGTACACAAATAAAAACACCCAAACTGCACCAAAAATGGGAAAATAAACTTTACGATTATGACCCTCTAGCATGGTGGCATACATTGCATTTTTATTGTCCTATGTAGCTGTAAATGTTTCCTTCATTTTTCTCCTACTTTTAACTTTGGTTCAACTTACATTCGTACCGTATTTAAATATCAAAATCAGAGCTAGTAAGTGTAATAAAAATGACCAAATAAACGATAAATAATTTATAATCATGTCGTGCCATACAGTTTGGAAATGCTATCGAAGATTAGCTATACATTATGAAAATTACCTACCGAGTAATCCTATAGTAAACATTTAACGTACAAAGTGTTCATTGCGTAATATACTTCTGTCATTTAAATATACATACTAGAACTTGATGTTTTGAGCTAAGCTTAATTGTCCAACCTTTTACAACATTTCTATCCAAACAAAAAGGGAATCTCAAACCTAAACACATTATTGATAATTTTACTCATTAGTATCTTTCGAATAAGTGTTATACTTATCGGTAGAAACATGGCCATTTTATGATTCCTTCCTTAAGTCCGTAACAATAAGAGCCAGAGTACATACTCATATTAAAATATTAATAGCTACGACGTAAACTACGTAAGTTAAGTGACAATATCGTGGCATTAGTATTTATTATGTATAAATAAAATGTATAGTTTGCATAGCATTTTACTTTACGTACACTTTGATCTCTGTCTTCATGGATCGTAAGTATTGCATCATAATTTTCAAAATCTTCCAAGAATTCGAAGTTTACTGCCTGGAATATAACCTTATCTTTCTTTCATTCTTTGTATATATGCATTATACATGTTTAGATAATGATAAGAATACGAGTATAAAAGAATCACTGTGTGTTGTGTACCCAGTCTGTAATACAAGGCTGTTTTATGAAATAAGTGGTCACCGTCACCCGATATCGTTCCAATTCAACCAGCCAGAGCCAGCCAACACATTATGTATTATTGTAATTATGACTGTTGGCCTTGTGTTGCACAGTGCACTTCTCATCATAAACTTACATAGTAAACATTTACAATAACAACATTTTTCCTCAAGTCACGAGACAAAACATTTGACGTTTCTTGTTTCTTTAATCTAGCTTGAACTGGAAGGCCAAGTCAAGTCTGTTGGTTTAATGCAATGTCTGCTTCTATTTATACAGTGAATATATAATGTTTTATAATCTAATCTACATATTTTTATATTTAATTAAAAGAATAACTATCACTTAATCAGAAATGGCGTGACATAGTAATAATGTTACAATGTACTACCTTCGTGGCTGATTAGAGACAAATTATTCACTTCCTTAAGTAATTATTCAGCCCATTTTAGATAATTAATATCTTTCTGTTATGTAAGCTTGTATGTACAAATAGAGAATGCATGAACAGCTATAAAAGCTATAAATACATAGAGACATGAAATATGACATATTATATATTACATCCTAAAGCTGACCATTACAATTTACAAACACTCTTCATCTTATTAAGTTTTATTTACAATGGACAGAAACTATAAATCATATTGACCTGTGACACACAAACAATACAAATATCATCCAAAACTCAAGTATTCCCAAACCAAGTGGAAAGTCAAGTCCATTTCTGCTTCTGTTTACTTCTGCTTTGTCCTTCCTACTATAATATTTCGGAAATTCTAGAAGACTCCTAAACCCTAACGAGCGAGAGACCTCCAGCATATTATATTTCATTTTTGTGTGAAAGTTTATTGAGATTGAGGCTTAGACTATCTATCTATATAAGGATAAGTAATGGTCATCTAGCTAGAAGTCTAGCAAGAACAACCCAATATTTCTTGCACTGAAGGATTTAAGGTTATGATTACACTTCTAGAAATTGAAATCTGTTTCGGATACATTGTAAACACATACAGTAGTAACGAACCCGTCTCCAAAGCAAGTAAGTCCTTAGAGACAGATCTGTATTATTCCACATTATCCACGTCTACTATCTACCATCTATACAGAACATACAGACAATCGAATCAAGAAACGTGACGCGTAGTAAATATTAATACCCGCATAAGAATGGCATGACAGTAGTTTTATTTACTATACAACACAACTCTAAATAATAAATACATCTGTATTCCTATACAAAATTGTATAAAGATAAAGACGCTATACTAGACCCTTAGCTTAGTTCCACCAGATCAGATTCCTGCAATGCACGTACGCACTAATTTTATTGCACTCAATTTATTTTACAATATCTGACAATCAGAGTCAGAAAGTCAGAAGCAGTATGGCATTATAAGCACCTAATTGTAAACTATGTGACTAATCGCTTAGGCTGTGACTCAATAAGAAGAAATACAGTTGTTCAGTTTTCCATATCCATCATCTTGTAAATCAATCTCATTTACCATGTACAGTAAATGAAAATGGTAAACAAGTTGAATAGATTTACCCAACATTTCGGCAGCAAAGGCAAAATTATATCTCTTTTAAGGAACTTTTTACAATTCGTTCTTACTCAGAATCAATAGAAAATATTCGACGTAATCAAGAACTTGGCATGACCTACGAACTGCTACTACTAATGCTCTGGCCATATCTACATCATATCTACTATATAGGCAACGCTAAAAAATCGATATAACAACACTAGCTATGTTTTGTAGAAAAATGTTTCGGTTTTACAACTATCAGCTCCAAAATTATTTTTTAGTGTTTACATTTACAATTTTACAATGATCTTTTGATCTCCAAAGATAAGTGAATAGTAAACGATGAATAGCACGTATTTATTGCTCATTTAATTTGCTCAGAACTTCCCAAAAGGTCAAAGCTATGTTTTCAAAGCTATTAGTTTAAATTATATTTTTGGGAATTGGTATCCACAAAATATAAGAGTAATTCACAATACATATTTACAAATTCTTCAAAGCTATTTTAACCATTTTCTATGCCGATAAAACAAACCTATAAATAGCAGAATATGCTAAATATTACGATAATGGATACAAAATAGAGTAACGTTGAAAACTGCAATAAAAATGTAAGGCACAAATTAATTTCTATAATTTCCTCACAATATTGTACACTTTTGTACATAGCCTTTATATTTACAGATGTAACTTGACCAAAGTTGACTATTTTTAGAGAAATATCTGAAACAGAATAATTATTAATAGAAATGATAACCTCTCTGCTATCATTACAACTTCCGTTTCTGGATTATATCTCCAATAATTTATTTTTGTGCGTATACACTCTATCACATTACAAAGCATGCATGAATTGTTACCAGACCCAGACCCGCAGAGTGCCCGCATGTTTAATTTTCCTGAGTGAACCGAACAAGAACAACTGCCTTGCCAATTTCTTGTTTGCTCAAAGAATTTAATCAGCACCTTAGTTTATTTGCTCAAGAAGAATTACACGTAGCGTTAGTGTTAGTGTGGCTGTAGCCAAGCCACATCACATTTGTCAACTTAACCTGTTTCTCTTCAATTCACTCACAATCAGTATCTGCTCCTTTGCTTACACAGGTTATCTCATATCTTCATGTTCGACAGAACCAAGCCAATCATAAAACGCAGGTCAAACTTACTATTAGCTGATTATATTTGTAAAACTCGACATTTACTACAGAACTCTAATAACTTTACGCTCACCCTTACCCTTCTTATACCGAATGTAGTTTGTTTATGACTCTTTTTGGTCGAAGAGTCTACTTCTACTCTATTTGTGATAAATGTCAGTATAAATATACACTGCCACTCGCACTCTACTCTTAAGTTGTGGGCTTAAGCGAATAGTTTATTACAATTGTAAATGCTAAATATACACATACTACATACATACAGTAAATGTAAAACAGGTCACATTGTTCAGAGAGTACAGAAAAGTGTAACAAACAGAAATTACGTCACGCTATGCTACAAGATAAAACTTTTAAGTGTAGGGAAAATATTTTCTCCTAATCTCTAAAAACATATTCAACATTTAAGAATTCTCCTGGCCTGGCCTGCTATAAATATGCTTTCTGTCATACAATACTACAATCTGCATGCACAAACTTTACAGTTTAGTTATAATTTATAATAAATGCCACATAACCAGTATCAGTACATCGCATATCGGTATCAGCGTACTTAAATGCTAGAATGAGATCACATTATACTTAAATCCAACCAAATCACATGGATAACATTGTTTGTTATCCATTAACCTAATTGTAAGATTAAAACTAAGTTCCAAATCTTCATTTCAACATGATTAAGCTACTGTTTAATTTATCTATTCAAATTATATTACCACAGCAGGCATAATACTTATATACTATTTAATTGAGCTGAACAAATAAATTATAAAATGCACGCAAGTGCATTTACATGCAAAAATTGTGCAAAAAATTATATTTCAGTGATTGCAAAAATTATCAACACACATTACTGTACTCCTTATAGGATAAAGAACCTTACTATACCTATACGCAATTTATATTATATAAATATGCCATTACACCCACATTATATTGTAAATACATAAAATAATCATCAGAGAAATTGTATCGTAACATTCAGAGTTAAATACAAATCATGCAGGTGAAGTGAACCATAATTTTCTGATAACATACATTAAATATTGAATAATAATAGCCAAAAAGTTTTCACAATTCACATGCACTATGTTTATATTGGAAAGAAGGGTTTAACACTTTAACGGTACCTCTAGCTCTGCCCTGTCTGTAATATAAATACAAATATTGATGGATGGGCAGAATAATAATATAACAGAACATCTAATAATAAAATGACTTACTAGGAGTTACGAAGGAAGGAGTATAATAAATCATATAGGTAAACATATTCTTAAATAATTCAGGGCACGCATTGCATATCGCATCAACGACAAGGTATTCTCTATACGCACTATTATAAGTAATATCTATAATATACTCGCATAATAGTTTTAGTAACAAAACAGCATATGAAAAGTTTTTGCGTCAGCGTCAGCACGCAACTCTTAACTCAAGTTTGCTTTGCCCAAGTCCAACATCCAACATTCAACTCAACTCCAAGTTAAGCCAAGTCAAGTCAACGCATCGAAACGAATACAGTACACACAAAATTCTACGTTCAATTCACACACCACACCACGTTACATGAAAGAGAGTTGTTCGTTGAGTTCGTATTTGCTTTGCCTTGACTTGACTTGACTTGATGGACTATTCTCTATTGTACTGTACCACTATAATAGCATATAGCACACAGAATACATACTTATATACATATACTACATTTTATATAAGTAGAAATAATATGTTGACTATATAACTTGACTGTGACTCTAATGTCTAATGGGGGATGGTTTCGTTTCGTCGGTCGATTTTTCTTCTGACTTGACTTGACTTGACTTGACAAAGTGCACTGCACTCGCATCGCTTACTCAGACCAAGCCAAGCCAGAGACTCATCTTCGCATAACCTATCCAAGGACTCTACTACTCCACTCTACTTTCTACTTCACTAACTCTATATGACCCAACCAAACCACATAGAGAAATACCTACTGCATATAAATATCATCTTTCTATATAAATGTATCCATTGTTTTCCATATAGTACCTTTACACAACTGTAAAATAACAAAACAGAATTTACAACAACCTTTACGCAAATAGTAAATATTACACGACTGCACTCAAACTCAACTCGATATTATAACCATTACCTACTAATAAACTAACCCACGAAGCGAAGGAAGTAACTGCAAAAGTCACATGAATGAATGGTAAACATTAAACAAGTAAAAATAGTATAAGTACAGATATACATCAACTAAAGGCTTTTAAAGATAGTGATAGAACAGAAAACTATTAGTTAAATCATGGAAACCTATTAGCCAATTGATTTAACGTTCTATGTATTTGCAGGGTATTTGCTTTTACACATCCATATACCATAAGGAAAAGCTATTTATAATGTAGTGACACCTTACAAAAGCAAATATCCGGACTCGCCACATCATCATATCATTATTAAGTATCTTTAATTTACTTTGCTTATATTTTCAGACTTATACAGATATATATATATAATACATATAGAAAAATTTACGGTATATAATATACTGATATCAGAAAGAGGAAGAGTTTTGTGTTTTATTAGTAGTAGTGTATCTGTACTTTAGTGTATTAGCAAAATATGTTCGTAGTTTACAGATAGTTACTTTACTTTGCTTCTCTAATAGTGTTCTGTACTATTGCTGTTGATAATAGTGGGAGTAGTTCGATTCAACAACGCAATTTCTATTCTGATTTCAGTTGGCTTAACTTTACTTCTTTTAGCTTAAAGCCAAGCCAAGCCAACATCAAACAAAACCTTATACTACTGTGTATAATATATAATGTATAGTATGCCAAACTCAAACTAAGCCAAAGCCAACCTGTGTACTATAACTATAGAAAAGGAAATTAAAGTCTATCTCCTACTGTTGCCTTGCATTTGAGATTCATGAGCAAGTTGGATAGGATTTTGGGTTGGGATGTTGGGAAACTAAACTACGTAGTAACACATTAGATCCAGTCAACTCAACTCAACTCAACTCAAGTCACAATGTACAACAGAAACTCAAATCCTAGTTTAGTGAGTGAGTGAACTGAAGTTAAACCTGAGTATACTATGTAAGAGTAAGAGTAAGAAGAGAACAGAGATCTACTTTAACATCAACCAATCCACAGGACAGGACAGGACAGAAGAGAACAGAATCCACATAGAGTGCATATACTGTAGGAAAAGGAAGGAACTAAATTTTATTTCTAGTTCCTCCACATCCTTACTTCACTCTTACTCCTTATAATATTAGAAGTAGAGCCTTACGCTTCACATTGAACATTGCATTCCCTTTGCCTTCGCTTCTCTTCGTATTCGCAATCGCAGACGAGTCAGATCGATGAAACTACACGTGCCGCCAAATTTCTCTTTCCTTTTGCTTCTGCACAGCTAAACTTCATAATAGTACAAGACCAGACCAAACCAGAGAGCTGAGAAAGCAAGCCAAAGCCAAGCCAAGTCTGTCAAACAAACTTAAGCCAAACCAGACCAAGACCAAACTATACACAGAGAGACACAGTCAGGACAGACACAACACACAACTAACCATCATATCTCTATTATTATATTGGATCCAAATCCAAGCAAGTCTGCGTCATTACAATAAAACTATTATACTAGTATCCGTTCCTACTAATTCTATTTACTCATCACATAACACACTTACTGCCAAATTAAAATTACTGATTCGGCACCAGCAGAAGTAGCAGAAGCTTCAGTAAACTCCTCTTTACATAATTACTAGACTATTACTATGTAACTATAAGTGTATAGTGTATACAAAATACATATAGAGAATAAGTATGCGTATGGCACAAACAGATGCAGAAATATTTTCCCCGTCTTCATATAGACTTCATAATGTACATATTATTCTATCTTCTTTAAGTTGCATACCAAATTAAGGAGTATTGTATTTGCAGATACATGTGGCATAATATAAATAGCTGCTCACATAAATATCTGCACTTGTCTACATCTGTTCTTTCTGTTCGCATAATATTTCCGTGTACTGTATCAGTACTTTACCAATTTACCATTTACACGTTATACACTGACTGTACTGTAATGTAATGTAACGCAGCCCATTCATTTTCTCATTAATACTTACTTAGTCAACTCAGCAATGTTTTATTATACTTTTTAGGCACTCGCTTCACTATCAGTGCTAAAGAATGCTATTAAAGAATGCCTAGTGTGGCTTGGCGTGAATATTCTCTATCTTTTGCCTTGGCATTTCTGCTACATTTGTTGGCATCTTTCAATTATACTAAAATGTAGGTATAGTATCTGTAGGTGTACTGTACTTACGGCATAGTTACATAATAAGCTGTTTCTATCTGTACTTCCTTAAGTAATTGCGACGAGACGAGTGAATATGACTATGAGTGAGATTATTTGACAGGACAGGCCAGGGCCATGTGCAATTTAGAAGGTAACAAATACTGCAAACAGAAGACAAGGCTACGCAAAGTGATAAAAACTTAACTTACGTCCATATTAGCATTACGTGTACGTGTGTTACGTTGTGGCTTTCAAACTTTTAAAATAAGAATGTCTATTCTAATACCAATATTACAGAAACTACACGCTTTTCCAAATCCCAGTTGGTCTTGGTTTCCAGTTGGAACGCTGCATGTATTTATGTGTCTATGTGTATTGTATGGGTTCAGGGAAAGTCTGCTTTTCTTTTCTAAAGGATAAATATTCTTCCAAAGATGAGATGATGTATGCAAGCCAAGCATACCTTAAATATATAAAGTTCCTACACAAGAAAACATACCTGCAACATTATATTTACCTTTCTTTTTGTAAAAAAATACATACAAGCATTTTGTTGCATGTCATATTCCTATTCTAGTTGATATCTGTAAACTGTGTATGTATGTGTATACATAACATAGGCACATAAATACAATACAGAATACAGACAGTAGCAGTGTAGCAAGTGGGCGTCAGCAATACAATTGTATTCTCTCGTTTTCGTATTTTTGAGATCTTTGCCTTAGTGATGTTGTAATATTGTGGTAAGACATGGGGCATGGCCACATTACATGTACATACATCAATAAGCAGTGCATTTTATTCTAGTCATATTGTAATTCCCCATCTCCTCTCCTCTACTATTTCTATACATAAATAAGTGCACCTTTCTTTTCTTCCTTTTCTTTCTCCCCTTTTCTTTCATTTCCCTTGGATTTGGATTACCGTCCTTTCCCATCAAGTTAAGTGCTTTTTTATTTTATTTTTGCAATTCTCCTCATAATACATTTTATATTGAATGGACCTTGTGTGGTATGGTGCATGGTGCAGTGGAGGCACATTGTAATAATACTTATCGCAAGACGCACCATGAGATTCTTCTTACGGAGAGTCAAACGGAAATATAGACAATTCATCTCAGAAAGTATGGTAGTCGTAGTCACCGCAATATTCCCTTATGGATTCATTCGATTTTCGATACATTGTTATCGAACTTATGTACTATTATGCATATTTCTATATAGTTTAGGTAGCAACTTCCTATATTATATGCAAGAATCCCTAAACAAATGGCAAATAGTTAGCTCACTTATGCAAAGCGATCAATTCGACGTGCTTCGTATCGCAAGGCAAGGTGTATTTATTGACAAAACCCGTCGCTTGCATGTGTTCATAAATATTAAAATATCTACACGCACTTGTGTTATATTTAGCTACACTTGTTTACACGCAACTTGTGTCTGTATTTGATCTAGCCATCTGATATAGCACAGTAAAAATAGCAAACATGTTGCAGAAAGGTATTGTACCTTCTGTCATGTAAATTTAAGAAATGTCAGATTTTAATTATTTCATTTAAATTTGAAAGCAATGACAGATCAATCTAAAACCGTAAGTTATTAAGATGTCTTCTATGCATGTACGTTCTGACAAAAGGACTTACTAAAGGCGAATGTAATGTACGCATCTACAAATACAATAGTCAAAATACATTATTGCAAATTGAAATGAGATTTAATTTTAGACAATCAAACTGATGGTTTATATTTTGCGTATCTGCTGTTTCAATCAGCTTGAAGCGTTTAAAATTGCATTGGATATAAATTATATAGAGCCGTAGTAAGAGTAAGTGAAAGTGCTATTAAGTATTAACGTATTAAGTAGTATTCTCTCAGAGTGAGAGATACTATTGCAATACACGAGAGGAATACATAATATTTTATTAGTATTTAACTGTGCAGTGTGCACTATATAGCGTTATAAAATCGAACACATGGAAACACACGAATGGATACATTCATACATTCTCTCTACTCATTCTGATTCTCTTCCTACTGCTTCCATTGCTTTTGCTTTCTGCCCGCAGTCGAGTCGAGTCGAGTCAGCAAAACTTCAATGGAGTAGGGAAATAAATCGATATTCCCCATAGCACAAGCTTTGCTGTAATGTAACACTGTAAGTAGTACAGCGTGTATTTGTCTATATATGTAACACAAATGGATTTGGATGAGAAAAGTTTTTATATGCATAAAGAAGCTAAGCTATAAGCTATGCCACATTTATATTATGTGATCGAACTTATATAGGTATACTGATATACGTATAGGACATTAAACTATTGCGTCACTACCTTTGAAAATTCCGTATCCCTTTCCTAAATATATAATACATTACATGTACATGTCCTTAGTTTAGTCCATATAAAGGAAAACATCATTTCGTATGTCCTAAAGCAACACGACAATTTATTTTATAGTTGCATCACATATCACATCCCTATCCTTAAACTTAAATACTTATATGTAGAAATAGAATCCAAAATTTTATATATAGAATAGCACTATATACTTATAGGACACATGCTACAAGTCAATCCAAGGCTAACCTTCTCCATAAAATATTATATTACCACATACATAGCAAAACTTGCACAGCCACAAACAAACATCTACTACCTACGTCAACTTACATCTCCGCATTTGTAGTAAAACAGAATTTCATTAGAATTTCTCATCCGAACTCAACCAGCAAGAAAAACTTGCAAGATTTCATAATAATTAATGAAATTGCCAGAATTATAATTTTAAAATTGTCTATCTGTATTACTGAGTATGCTGATACTAAAACGGCATCCTTACGGAATTTGTCGCAACAGTTCCGGTATTTACACCGTAAATTTTGTCCTTACATAATATTTACGTACGCTAATGTACTATTAATGTGCAAAACTTTTGGCAAACAATTTTCTGTTAGCTACATAATTTTTCTTGGAGTCTGGTCTGGGTCCATCCTAGGCCTACGTAATATTTTAGAATTACTAGCGTTGAATTTGAATTCGTTTTAAGCAGAACGAAGCTTTAGACCAAAGCAGCAGCTTCGCTCTCGCTCCTGCCTCTGCATCTGTATGTTCAAAGAAAATATTGAATTTTGTACAGTAGCCTTTTAAAGTCATTTAGAGCTTGTAGCAACCAAATTACAGCCTCGCACAAAGTGAAATAGAAGAGCAAAGGCAGCAATTCCGAAAGACTATGCTTATGCTGTACTTTCCTGTCCTGTCCCACTTGTATTCTACGTTCTTACAAAGAAAAGTTCAAATCAACTAAACGCATTGCTCTTTTTCCTTCGTTTCTTACTTTTTTATTCTTTCAAACGTTTCCAAAAACCGGATTGAGTAAGGGAGGGAGATAAAGATGCTGCGCTGGGTCGGATGATGTAATACAAAACATAAATAATAATATACTTTTACTAGTATAGCCTATACCCTATATGTTTACGTATTACGCAACAAATCTTTTGGAAATTGCTATACTAGCCTATACTACAGATATATAAAGATTATGCAGTTTTTTTATTGACCCTACAATTCTAGCATCTAACACCATTTATTGATGAAACTATAAAAAATAAGTGCTATACTAATACTATAAAGTAACTTGCTGTGCAAGAAAGGGCAGTCAGTAGTAGTAAACCTAAAAATACTAATACAGTATTTAAAATCATTTAATCTTATAACTTTCACTAAACAAGTTAATTAAATATTTACGTACCCATGTACAGTTTATGCGTATATATAGCAATTCTGATAAAAATTCGCTAGTATATGTACATACACCATTACATTACTAATTTACTTACCAGAAAAGAGTCTTTCACATATATTCTACTACTAAAATCTACCCTAAACCTACAGCCTACAGTTTTAGCATACTATGGTACAAAATACAAAGACCCGAATTCGGGTTTAGTCGGTTTAGTAGTGTAAGCAGCCTATATCCAACAAAATCAATAGGTAGATAATAGACTGCTCACATAAGTTTGGAGTAACTTTAGATTTAGATTCACCCTATATCTGTAACAGAACAGGGTTGATGTTGATGTTGATACATAAATACAACTATACCTATACTATAATTTTCCCAAGTATACCACACAACTACAACACAAACAAAATACAAATACCTATTATAGTTAAGTGTAATGTGTTTTTATGTTTTATAATCAGATATATTAACTGAATTGCATTTTAGTGAAGGTTTCCTCATATAACATGCACCAAATTCCCGGTATATAGGTATAAATACGATAGGAACTGAATATTATATTTTACAAACCTAATATACAGATAGTTGCACCATGCATATACCATACCAGGGAACTAGTAACTAGCCCAGTCTTGTTTTATTTGTAAGCAAGGAAAATACAAAACGAGAGAACAGGACTAGATACACATAGAATGCAATCCAATCCACGTAGGAATATTTCAGAGCAGACCAGAGCTAGAGGTAAATAGAATAAAGGCAGCATAAGCAGAAGCAGAATAAAGTAGAGGAGGGTACGGTACTCTGTACGTATCATATAATATATTACGTTTAGTTACGTAGGAATAGGAAATACAGATAGCTAGAAGTAATAGTAATAGTAGTAAAATAAAATGTACTGTAGTAAGCACGATGCCAGAATATATATCACAGTATATGTAGGTAACAGCAGAAAGGTTCGTCGCACTCAAAATAATCCTACAATGTTTTTGGTGCCCTGGCCTGGTCTGGTCTGGCTTGCCTTTGCCTTTGCCTTGGCATGCTATGAGTATTATGGTTATATAGAATAAAATAGCTTGAACTTATACTTAAACGTAATTGTACAATATAGTCATAGTCGTACTTACATAAATACCCTTTTACTATGTATGTATGTATATCTACAGTATGCACTATCTCGTATCAGCTTAGGCACTTCTAAACTATACTTATGACATGACACAAAACTACATATACTGATAATACATGCCATTTATCTATACAAAGTTTGAAACTCTCCATCCCAATCCCATGCCACAGCTACTACGTACTACATAGTATAAATACAATATACAACTACTGCCTAGGGAGTGAGTGTATGCTTCGTTCTACAATATTTCATTGCATTGGATTGCATTGGCCTGCCTTCCCTTTGCCTTTACTTTACTCGTTTACTTTACTCTTGTCGAACGACAGAATGAAACGAGTCAAGTTTTAGTTTTGCCCATTCCTCCTTCTGCAAAGTAAACCATCAAAACATCAAACACAATTCTACACTACACACACTACACATTATGCATGCATGCTCTTTTTACGACAATTCTCATCTCATGTGCATTATTATTATTACTATTTACTGAATTTACAGAACTTTCTTTCATTTTATCATTTTTGTTTTAATAATGATACATTCCCTTGTCAAACCTTTCGTATATTATCATATCTCTAGACGCTTGTGTACGGTAATTAATTTTTATAAACAGTACATTAAACCATCATCATTCATCATAAATTGTTTCATAAGCTGGTAGCAAAACGGTCACCGTATACCTTTGTATTACAGATGTATTTTGTCTGAGCTAATAAATTATTTAACGTTACAATTTTGAAAAATATCATTATAAATAAACAAATTCGTAAAAAACTATTCTTAATATGTTGTAATTGTAGTACACATTTACATTTTACGACTATTTTCCGCTCTGGGTTTGCATGAATAAGCGAGAGAGTGCTACATGTCGAAATATAGGAAACTTTTCCTTAAAATACGTCCAAAAATATTTGCCCAAGTTATAAACACACATTAATTCTAAGGCAAGGTAAATATTTATTATTTACTTAGTTATATTAATTGTTATTAGTATTATTACAAATTGAATTCCTATTTAATTGAAGCATGTCACTCATAAGAAGAAGAGACCGAGAGCGACCTATATATTTATATTTCGCCTTACAGGCATACCTATGTACTTAGATCATTTGCACATACACGTTACAAGTTGTAATATTTGTATTGGTTATAGTATCTCGCTAATCCTGTAGATAAGTACAAGAGCATCAAGACAGGATAAAATCAATTACATATTATAGATACATGTACATAGAATAGATCCATACGAACAAGAAGTAAGATACTTCAATTAAAAGAGAATTTATGCTACACTAACATATGAAACATAAACAAACACATGTATCCACATAAGTGAATGTAATAACGTGGGATAGATATTTATTAATGGTAACATAACACGGTTGAGCAGACAAAGCTGCTGAAGTTAAAGCATAAGAGAGAGGTAAAGAACACTTCACGCGACTTCAAAGAGACAAGGAGACAAGTATTCAAACTTCAAACACTGGACTGAATATAATACTACATAACGAAGAGACAGAGGGATAATGGGATGAGATTGCCAAAACAAACTATACATATATAGTAATAATAAGGTTTAGCCTCTGTGATTTGGATTTGGATTCCTCTTATGTTGCACTTTCAATGGAATTCTTCATCATTGCCCACGTAATACACATACATTAATATAAATATAAACACAACCCACGTCCACGTCACACTCACTCACATAGTGTGTAAGTGTAAGTTGTAACTTGTGTAACCAGAGAAGATTGGTCTGTCTGGTAGTTAGCTTAGGTACTTGACAAGACTGAATGAAGATCAAATCCAACATCCAAATCTCTATACATTGATAAATTCCCCTTATAGTCATATTACATTTATGTGCATTTTAAGGTACATATCATACTAAACCAAAGTCATTTTATTTTGTTTCACATACATATGTACACTATGGAATATTGTAGAGACCGCTTTATGCGATCGCTAGAAATGAATGGCAAAGAGAGTTAACATAGAATAGAGACAAGTAACATAATAGCATTATATTGCATTCGCATTCACGTTGCTTGTTTTGTTGTTGAAACGAAGTGACAAAGACAGAATGCCAGTTCCCTTTTATCAGAGTCATTGTCACCACTTATCTTATTCCCCTTCGTTTCCTACGACATTATGTATGCGTTTATATAGTATAATAGAAATACATACGAACAGACGAACACAAACGCTTATAATGCAATATTTATTATATGCCCTTTAAAATATGTATACAACATCAACACTTATGTATATCTGCACTCTGTTTAACTATATCGATACCAATAAATGTGTTACTCTTACTCAGCAAAATAATGGCTAATCACATTCAATCATATAAATGATACATCACAACAGCACAGCACAACACAATTAGCTCTATTTCCCTAATCCGCATTGGATGAATGCATTGTAACCGTAACCTAAATGGAAATGTCTCCCAGATTCAAAACGTGTGTCATGTTATCTTAATGTTAACGTAATTGACTTTTGTTGACATATTTTTGTACACAGGCAGGATGTTTCAACTCTGTACTTTTCACTGTTTCAAATTTATAAATGCTACTCACACCTATAAAACATGTTCGTAAATATTTATTCTTAATCAACCAGAAAATGGCATCTGCGTCAAAATTGCAATTTTGCAAATCCACTAAACAGGGTAAAAATTTTGTACTTAATTCCCATATGGTAACTATAAGATCGTGAGGAGGAAAACAAAACTCGTAAAGATAGTAATGAGTTTTTATTTTATGCTTACAATTTTAAATTGAATTTTGCAAGCACGTAGACAGTAGAGAGAAGAATCATCTTGTGCAAAAATACATTTACCTACATTAGCAATCCTGTTTTAGCAATTTCAAGATTATTTTTATATTTACACTTACAGGCTGTAAATAAGTAGCATCAACGTTTATGTGGCTTTTCAGTCTGAATTCTGAATCGGAATGCTATTAAACTAAGGCAAATAGCCAAAGTCAAGCCAAACCAAACCGCAATGAAATGTAGCGGAAATCAATATTTACTATATACCACATGCTAAGTATTTTCAATATTAATGTTTGCTAACCTAAAGTTAGCGGATGAGCCAAGTATTCACATACGCTTAGCAGAAAACATTAATAGTCATGTAGGTATGTACCTATAGATTTACTACGTGTCTTGTCTAATGTTCACAATAGTAGTATCGTCACATTCAAAATCGAAAAAATGAATGAAAGGAATGATGGAAGAGGCGTATTCTCTACTGAAGAGCGTAGACTCGTTTATCTCTTCTGTTAGTCAGCTCATTCTTGAAAATCATAAATCATTGACATGTATTTGTATATAAGGTAGGTAAGCTATAGTATACATACACATAATAATATAATAACGTAACGTTGAGTCATTAAGTTGTTTAGCTAGAAAGTATCGGCTGCATCATGTCATGTCATGATTTAACTAACCGTAGTACATAGTAGTCTAGGTCTCCTCTTTTTTCTAGTATTCTGTCTGACTCCGTTTAATTGCACATTCATTATATTATGACAGTATTGCAAGGATCCTCTTATTTCACTTGAAAAATACATAATTTACTTCATTATACATACATAATGAATGCAATTACTAAGAATTAGAAGTTATACAAGAATACAGCTAAGTATTTATGTAGTATGTTATGTGCAATATATGCTTTGCAGTGCACAAATAATGTATTGTACTGGTACTGTGCAGATGTTGTGTAGCATTTCGTGTAGTACCTTGCATAGAATGCACCTGCATGATTTCTTTAGCTTTAGCGAAACCGGGCCGGAAATGCAGTTCCGCTTTCAATGTTCGAGTAGCAAAGCAAGGATAATCTGTTAACTACTTTTTATAGCGTTTTATTGTTTGTATCCCTAATGTAGAGTGAAGGCGAACCTGATCTCCATTTCGTAGCTTACATTTTATATACCCGACAAGATAACACCACACCACATAAGGTAGATATAAATATCTTACATTTACATTGTTGATGAAATTGAATTTTTCATCTTTCACACTTACATACACGTAATTACTACACTTTTAGTTTATGTGACTTTTATTTATAGATGCATACAAGTTGCAATTGAATTCTGTTTAAGCTAAAATGCTACGCACTACACAAAGACATACGAAATCCAGAGCAAATTCATATTCTACATTCATGGGCTGACTTTTGACTACATAACCAATAATAACCATCGCTATTTTCACTGTAGTAACATAAATTTGCCTATTTATATACTAAATACACCTTTTAGGAAGTAAAATATGGATATTGGATACACTATATTACCTGACAAGGCATTTGGAGCATTTGTTTACTAAAAAGAATTGATTCGACCTATAAACAGAAATAATATATGATTCTAGGCTTGAAAGTTTACAAAATGAATCAAGGCAAGGCTGTATTATTACATGTTAAACGCATTATGTTACGTACACACACATAAAACAAGGAACCAGAAACTGCACTTTACTGTTAACTAAATTACTACTACTTATTATAGGAATAAATATGTTGCTCACTATATAAAGGGTGGTTACATTATAACATAACATGCGTACGTACATAATAATAGCGTAACACAAGGGTACCTAGTATTTAACAGGGGGTAAGAGTAAAAAGTCAGATATAAATCTGCATACATTAATCTCCCAGGCCAGGCCAGGCAGGCATATCATTCCCCTGCACGCAATGATTACGTATGTAACTAGGTGAAATGCCTATCAAGTCCATCCAGCTATTTATAAATCCGAGTTTCTCGTTTTAAATTGACATTATCCTTGACTTTAGTTACTTTTCTACTAGAATTATTTGTAGGGTTCCTTCTTTTGTAAAGTAGTAGCTACATACATTACCTAGTACATGCATACGATAATACCCAATCAACTGAACTAGGTAAATGAAAATGTAATTTATTTTACTTCGAAACGTGACAAATTAATGATATTACCTATTTGCCTAGCCAAAGAGGGAAGGCATATATATTTTACACGCAATGAACGAATTGAGTTGATAATGCAAATGAGCCATTTTCATTCAACATACAAATCCAACTCTAAACCAACCTAAATAGCAAGGAGACAACATTTATATTATTGCGAATGCGAACGAAAACAATTTTCAAGACTCAATTTCGGTTGCACAGCGGAAATAGGAGTGTCTACCCATTTAGATGTGCAAAATAAATTAAGTAGAGCATTTTCTCCATTTTCCTTGTACGCAGATATATTTAACCTATGTAATAATGAAATTGGAATTGGACGAAGCTGCAATGTTAACAGCAAATTAGCTAACAAACTCTTACATAAACTACTATATCCCTTTATACAGATATAAATATAGGGCACTATAAATTCAACATGGCAGCCCCCCTGATAAGAGTTAACAGTGTCTTTTAAAAAATCAAAGTTACAAGTGTACGTTTCGTTTTGTACAGCATACGCACATATTTTTGTTAAAAGTCTGCACATAACAAAAACAAGAACAACGATATCAGTTACATACGAAAGCAAAATGACTGAATACCTACATAAAAACAATTCTGTAAGTATCTGTATTTATTTATAGTCAGTGCAATATGAGAAATAAGAATAGAGATTACATACTTAAGTGTATAGTAGTGACTTTCCTATACTATCAACTATATTACACACGAAACTCCTTACACACGCTCTTACTAAGGAGCTAAGTTAAGGAAACATTGTAAAATGTTATGCACATATGTAAGTTGCATTGCACTAAACAAAATTAGAATGGGATGCGATTTTTTGTGTAATATGGCCAGTTGCCAAGAATAGAAAATGTAAACGATTGTCACTTGAGAGTTCGCAAAGTGAAGTGGAGTTGGTTGGAATCGTTTCGGTCCAACATGTAACACTAACACAAACTTTTCATTGCATTTTCTCATTGTCAGTGTTACTTTGCTTATATAGCATTATAGTAGATAAAAGATACTACCAGATAGCAAATAGTAATACTAATATAATATGCATTACGTATTTACGTAGTAATACCTACCTTGTAGACTCGAGTTTCTCCAATCTAAGCCAATACGCCGCCATAAACCTAAGAGCTCTATCATTCTAAGTAATTCTTATCCTTATCTTTGTTTTTGCTTCCTAAGCTTCAGTTTACACTTATACTTGTGGGAATAGTATAAATAAAACTGGAATAACATTCTATACGTAAGTTAAGTATAATTATATACAATTGCATAGCACGTACATACATACACATAGTTTCATAGTTTATGTAAATATTGAATGATATTTATAAGCTGCATGCTATACATAAGCTTTAGATTGATTTTGCTTATGAAAGTTCAACCGTTTTATATGGATCATCACTTAATTCCTCTTCTTAAGTATTTATGGTATAATTTTCCTCATGCTATGCTAAAGGAGGCAAACTTTGCTCTCCTACCGGAGACTCAAGTCAGACTAACTAACCAAGTCTAGACGTAACTAGACTTCGTAACTTTGAATCGACAAGCGACTGTAAATCTAACTAACTCTATAAGTAACTAACTTAAGTGCTTTCCTAATGTGTATATTTATGACCGTGGAAGTTAAAGTTTGTATGAATAGGTAGTTGTACTTGTACTACAAATTACTCAGAAACAAAATGACATCATGAAATACTACACCACTCAAATATACAATAATATTTATGCTAGATCGTTATTTTCATTACTCCGTAGAAATGCAATTTCTCCTCTTTTCCTTACTTTTAGTATCTTGCTAATGTATTCACTAATGGTGAGTCTAACCTAAACGCAGGTCAAACTAATAATAAAGGTCACTCACGTAGCGTCAGTATCCGTTGCCAAATTCTTTATGAAATATCACGTAAATAGAAATAGCATTATTATCAATTTAATGGAATAATATTAGAATTTGTGTGAGAGTTGCATTATTAAATGCATTCTTAAGTGCTCATAATTATGAATGATCAAACTCACAATGCGTGCATTTTATATTGCAGAGCAGATTAACAATAATATTCTTGGAAATTGCTGTCTTTTCTGAATTGCTATGTACCTCTACCATTCTACCATCCATTTTCATGTAAAGATTTGATTGAACTCTTTTATTTTAATATTTAAATTAAATATTTAATATTTAAATCTTTTAATAACCTATTATTATTTATGTTGGGTACTTTTACCTGCTTTGAATTCTTAAAATATGATTTTTCGTAGACGTCTGTCTGTAACTACCGTAATTAATTTTTGCTTGATGAAATGAACATTTAAGCTCTACAGTTCTACGCAATATGAACAGTTTAGAGTTAGAGTCAGAGAGAAGACTGCAGAGACAATGGACATAATATAATGAAAACGGTGCGAGCGAACGCTAAAGAAATGGGGCTATAAAAATTTAATAGGACTAGGACACTTTACTTTTGTTGACGTTAATAATGAAATGAATAAGGAAGTAGACACAGAGGCAGACTCGCAGACCATGACCTTAGATTCCTATAGGTAAATAACGCACTGCGAAATCCTATATAAAGAAACTCTGTACTGCTTTAGCCTTTACATTATTGAGAATAAATTAATTAGTGTACATGTACGTTAAATTACAGCGTTATTATATTATACTATTTTAAACAAATTTTTAAACAAACATTCGTTAATTTGTAACGTTTGCGTTTGTTTGTGTTTGCTATGATAGTATGGAATGGACGTGAATGTGAATATTTCTATTTATTGTACCGCAATCTAATGCAAAAATTCATTAAATGTAACAATTTGCCAGCACAGAGCATTCTATTTGCAATCCGTATTTAGAGTTTCTCGCTATCTGCAAATTACTCGTATATTTAACTTTATTCATCATACATAAATAATGATTTTGGTTTTGTTACAGTAATTTCCGCTTTGCTTACACGATTACTTATAGTAATGCACAATTCTCCTGTACGGAGCAATATATGTATTGTTCCACTAATAATAAAATAATTTAAGTTTATTTTGCTAGTGAAATTGAAAGTCAATAAAGTAGCTGCAACTTTTAATTACTGTATTAATTTCCGTGTATATTGCAACGATTGTCCAAAATGCAATGCAATGGAAAGAAAAAAATAATCGTGCAAGCTTCACATCATTATTATAAAACGGATAATAGGGGAATTAATAATTACTCATAAAGCCAAGTCAGATTATATAAATAGGTATGTAGGAAATTGATACTATAGATAGAGCTAGAGGATGTACATAAATACACACATGTATAAATATGCACATGCAATTTAAACTTTAATCATTTAATATCAAGAGTCTTGATTCAGGACTAAAAGACAATTTACCAAGGGCTCAGAGCTCAGAGCGAATATCTGATACTTGAGGATTAGTTTCAATTAGTTACAATGTCCATTAAATGAGCATAAAAGCAGTGTTGTGTTTGTATGACAGTTTTTGTTTGCCATTTAAGCTATCACTTGCAATATAGCGAAACGAGGTCAATTATAATCTATGTCTACGGCGTGACATGTAGTTAGTTACGACTTTTAGACCAGAACTAGACTGAATAAATAACTTCAGTTCAGTTATATTTAGTTGATAATTAAACAAATTGAGACAATCAATAAACTTTATGACCCAACAGCAGTGATTGTAAATATTGTAAATATTGTAAATATTGTAATATGCATTTTAGGAAGGACACCAAATTCATAATAAAATTATCAATGTAAAATATTATCTATTCCTTGGAAATTACGTTACCTAACTGTAAATGTAAATCATACACACCCAATCAATACCTACAAATTAATTTGAATTTCACTAATCCATCTACGAGAATCAAATGAGAATCAATTTCCGTTCCGACTTGGTCATAATTACTACTAATTATTTATTAACAATTAAGTACATATTTATTAAAGCAAGCAAAAAAGCAAGTTATGTACATAGTCGAATAAGATTTAGCTTACTTGATTGTATCCACAATTTCCACAGCTCCATCGATACGATCCTAAAGAAAAATTATAAATTGTAAAGATCATTACATTGAAACATCTCTTCTGAATTTGATCTATTTGTAAAAAAGTGGGAATGACATTTTTAATCTTTTAATTCGTCTGACAGTATGTTGTGCTTTATCAACTACATTAATCATGACTATGACATATCGAGATTCAATTTATTCAATAGCATATTTGTGTGCAAACAAAATTAAAAATTAGCAATAAACTATAAACCATTTAATTGCCGTTGTCGAAAATGCCTACCTCTTTCATCTTTGTGAAACCTAATCATAATTAAAAGTGAGCTAGGCAAACATTTAACGTACCTTTCCACTGCCGTTTGTCAAAGGCCATCCGTACACAGCAGGCTCGGTTCCGTGAACCGGACTGTGCAAACGAAGTTCCTGGGCCATTTTTGAAGATCTTGTTTTCAAAAGACAACTTCGTGGTTATTAGACCAGAATCCCCGTTTCTTACTTATCCACTTTCTTCTTATCTGCTAAATCTCCAGCGAACCTTTAATAACATCAACCTTTCTCCAGGTTGAAGGTTTCGAAGCAGAACTACTCACCGAATTATATTCAACCCGTCGTCACTTTTTATAATTTCTGCGACACTTTCAGCTGTTTATCTATCAATCCTCCAGCTCCAATCCAGCACATCAGTCCAACTTCCAGAACAAACTCCAGTAAAGTAATAATACAATACAATGCATGTAGCGTCACGCAGTCACGCGTCTCATGTGATTTTGTGTTATTGTGTAATGTGTAACAGAATTGCAATACCTAAAGTAATTGACATCTTCTTCGCTGCTATTTCTGTTCATTCAAAATCAAACAAATTAATTACCAAATTATTAAGTTGGCAATATTAATTATTCCGAATTTCAAAAAGCGACTCAAAAGGAACGGAACAAAATTCAAAAATATTCTACTGGACTGGAATCAAGAATCGTCAACCGTTGATACGACACCAAAAGTTGAGACAATCAAAATCACGTAATTTGCAAAATAATTAGTTTGTATTATCCTAATTTAATAAATATGATGTATGATATTTATTGTGACATTGGTTCTCGGTTAAGGTTAGGGTCTAATCAGAAATATTAAGCTATAAAAGTTATATAAGTAAAACACATTAATTCAATAATATTTAATATTTTTAACTTTGTAGGCTCCAACATTCGAGATACCGAGACACGGATTTTATTAAGTATTTAAGGACCTACTTAATTTCGGTAATTTAATAGATATTTTAATTTTGCAATTTTACAGTTGGGGGCTCAATTCAATAATTTTTATTTATGTTCTATTAAATATTGAATAATACATTAATGTACACTCGTACAATTTAATTTCATCATAAATATTAAGAAGCTTGTATTAGGATAATAACTTATCTAATAAATATTAAGCTATTTAAGATATTTAAGTAAATACACATTAATTTAATAATATTTAATATTTTTAACTTTTTAAGTCTCCAACATTCGCGGCATCGATACCTCGGGATTTTATTAAGGACCTATTTTATTACGGTAATTTAATAGGTATTTTAATTTTTCAATTTTGGAAAAGTAGGGTGGATGGTTAATTCAATATATTTTTTATTTATGTTCTATTTAATATTGAATAATAGATTTTTAATGTTACATTTCAATTTCATTTACAAATTACAGATAATGATGTCCAAATGGCTAAGGGCGAAGGAATGTTGAAACTACTCCAAAATCAAAATGCTGAATGCTAATTTACGGATATTTATCAGAAACTACAAAGGCTGACTACTTTAGACTGTATTATGCTCAGTGTGCTTACCTACATAAGCTGCGAATATGCTGAACAATCGAGAATGACTATTTTATTTTAAGCTTGAATTTTCATCCAAACTTACAGTTAAAAATAATTACTCACAAACAATCTTGCCATTTGGAAGTTAACAAGTCACCTTACGCAGTGAACTCAGATTTTGGCATTATTTCCTACCACCACTCACAAAAAAGAAGACGCGTAAACGAATAGACTTAAACAGAAAAAAAAACGGAAAACAAGATTTCAAATTTCAACAGGGTAAGCACATTTCACAAACACTATTTGGGGGGATAAACTTTTTCCAATTAAAGGTGAACGTTGTCATAAAATCTGATGCATTTTGAATGGTATTTTTATTTAATGCGGCTCCCACCGAACCTTTTTTAGAGAAATGAGCTTCTTAGTGGTGAAGATTTAGTTAATGTTATGTAGTTGGTAGTAGCAAAGGGATAATTGTAGAGAACGTAAAGGGTATTTCTCCAGGTTTACGATGTTATGATTTTAATTATGATTTTTGCAGGTAATTAACACCCAACTTCTATAGAATGGACACATTCAAACAACACTATTACACTGGAACGTTCTTAGTTGTGTAGTAACCGTCACGTAAGTATCTAACTTATACACATTTCTATTTTTTCGTGACATTTTGAAAGATCACTAAAATCTTTTTGTTTATCCTATTTAGATTAAAATGCAAAATTGTGGAATACTGAATTATTAGTCGTCGTTCCGGGAGGAAATAAATTTCGATTGTGGCTAACGATGGTGATCATTTTGTTGTGCTGTGTATTTCCGTCCAACATTCCCAATTGAAGTCCTGTCCAGGAAAACCATTCCATGGGCATAGGCTCCTCGTTGGAACTTTATTGTGTCACATCTTAGCACAGATATTTTCCAAGTGTCGGAGTAAATTGAAATTTCGGCTGTTCGTATTTCGAAACTGGGGAACTACCTAACCAACCCGATATTACTTTACTTATTATAACCTAAGAAAACCAACATGAACACATACACAACAGAACACCACCACACCGCTCTCACTGTAGCCACAACCTACACTGTAAATGCTATTAAATTGAATGCAATGCAAAAGGGCTTCGAATGAAAACTATAATCCAAAAATCCAATGCTACGAGTCGGGTTCATCGTATTCCCATTCTTCCATCCCTTTTACAAGATACAATGCACTCTTCCCAAAATACTCATCATCTTTTCAACTGTATAGCTTTACACAGCCCAACTTTGGCCATGTCCTGTGCTACAGAAAAGTGTAACAAGTCGTTGGCAACTTTGGGACGAGAGCCCAGCGCCTAAAATCTCCAGGTTACTCTCGTTGTCCTTTATACACAGTCACGATGCATTGCAGCAAAATATTCTTTTCCGCAGCAACTCTTCCCCCAAATGGATACGCCTTTACACAATTATACCATATGGACTTCGGTGGAGCTTGAGGATGGCTTACCAATGGAAGGACGTCTCTCACGAGCTTCAAGCTCTGCCTTCAACCGTCTTTCTACATTCTAAATCTATACTCTACAGTCTACAGAGCTACAGCACCTCATGCTATGCGAACCAAACCAACAGTATATAATACACATATACGTATATATGAAGCTAATCGTAAGCTTAACCACAAGTTTCAGAACATCGTCGTGTGCTTAAACAGTGTATATAGTGAATATATCTTCAGCGGAAGAACTTTCAACATGAACATTCATGAAGTAGTATGTATTCCATTCCATTTGCCTGAGAATCTTCCTTCCTTGCTTACCTTGCATGCTATTCTAACTTTTATGTGAGCGGTTGTTCCCACAACGAGTTAAGTAGGTACAGCAATAGCCGGTATTGATATTTCTTTAGCTAAGCAGGAACGAGCCAAAACATTTGTACCTATGCCACAGTATGATCTTCCCAAAGGTTATGTGCGCTACATCTCGGATCTTTTGCGATGTTCTTAACGAGCAACTTACTCTTGTCGCATGCCGACAGGCGGTGGTAAAGAGATTCTTTCTTAAGAGCAGGTTAAAATTTCTCATTGCTTAAGTGGCAAATTTTCTTTACTGATAGTCATAATATTGTGATTATACGTTAGAGTTTGAGTCAAAATGTTATAAATGTTAATTTTTTAGTAATGTGATGTATGTAAAATACCTAAGCCTAACTTTAGCTAAATATGTGGCAATCCCTAAATGTAAGGACAGTTTAATGAATAAAATTTCATTATTCTTCTTAGTATCTATGACATTAGATGTACATTATATAGCCATTAGTAAACATGGTCAACAAATATGGTTATTTTGGACTTCGGTCTCCTACATGAACTAAATGAAGAAATTAATTATATTTTGCCTCAAATGTTGAAAAGTAATTTTTGCAAAAATTGTAGTATTTGTATTAGCAGTAGAACCTATACTGTTTTTGCACAAAGCACTAAGCGTAAGATCATGAATAAGGCCGAGAACCCGAAACTTTCTTTATTCGTCACAGAAATAATTCTGAACTTGGTATCCAGCTACAAAGACAGAGCCAATTGTCGATTGGTGTGTTATAATTGGATTTACCTCATTGACAAGTACGTTGGAATGGGATTGAAGCTGACACAACAGAATAAAGCGAATCTTTTCGACTCGGACCTTATCAGATGCTGCCCTTCTATGACGGTCTGTGGAAACGGGGGAATGACTAACTGGTACGTTTGTCCATTTAGTACAACTTTGAAATCGATGGAAGTGAGAGGAAATATCCTGAATGACAACTGGAAGCTCTTATTGAGTTCCTGCGAGGCTCTGGAATTTCTCACGATAACCACGCATGGATTCCGAAAAGGAAAGTTCAGATACAAAAATTTGGATTTTGAAGCCCCAGCCCAGCCGGATCGAATAGATCATAATAATTTGAAAAGAATCGTCATCCGAGTATTCGGGATGAGCACTTCCACGACCAGAGATATTCAATCTGTTTCAAATATGTTGGACACTATTGGGGAAACCCCTCGCCTTAAACAAATCGTTATTAATTTCGACCTAGTAGAATTTGAATACTGTTTCGACACAAATGCATCGGAGTTGCTGCTTCAACAATCTTTACGTTCCTTTGTCGGGCGCAATTCCACGAACGGGATGAGTTTGGGATTAATTCGCAACCCGTCAGCATTCAGCGATATGAAATTATTTGACAGATATCTGTCTGAAGGTAAAAGATGTTTAGTGAATCAAATTGTTCGTTGGCCAGAGATTTACGGTAATATGGTGGGTGAAACACTGGATACAGTTTATTGCGCAACAAGTCCGGATGTTGTAGATAACGTGAATTTTAATACGCTTGTTGCAAATGTTAGAGCACGATCATCGCTCAGCCTAACCAAGCTCCATGTTACAACTTATGGAGGAATATTTGACTGTGGTATGTTATTTTCACTACGAAATTTGACTGAATTGGCAGTATACAGTTTCCAAGAAGACTTTCCATATCTCCGCGATCCTGTCCACTTAACCAATATTCCCAGTCTTGCTGAATATAATAGGAAATTAGAGTATTTATTGGTATCAACCAAACTTTCACGGGATTATCTGCTTCAATTATTTCAAGTACCGCAGATTAAAGAATTGCATATAAGAAAGCAAAAATGTGCCAAAATATTTACGAGACAGCATTTTGATGCGGCCACAAATCATGCAAATCTGAAAATCATCTTATTAAGCCTTTGTTTTGAAAAGAAATGGAATAAATTCAGCAAATCCAGAAATAACATTTTGGAACAGTCCAGCCGGTGGGGTTTGCGGGGGCCAAGAGTCAAAATAAGAAAACCAGATCCTAATTGTATTACATACTTACACTTTCGCATGGACAATAGTCCCAGGGTACTTTATGTGGCCACTCAAGACGGAGGATACGAGCGGCTTGCATCGTGGTCAAAATCTTCCTGCTTTTGCGTTTACAATAAGGATAAAGCGACGGAACAGGACTTAGCTCGGGTCGGGAAGAATTTATGATAGTAAAATCGATTGATGCAAAATTAACACAAAGTGTCTATATTAATTTGCAATATACTCAACTAGTAATTTCCCCAATTCATTATTTTCCTGGAAACTAAATTTAATTAAATAAATACTGGGATATTTCATGTACTATGCAGTATTTTGGAAGTAAAAGTTTTAAACCAATGTTCTATGTTATAAGAGAAAGCATATTTACTCAGCAATTTATATCTATATTTGTTTCTACACGAGAAAAGTAGGAACTTCTGTATTATTCAATACTGCATTTTGATATGTAACTTTACGTATTTATTCAATGATACATGGGTATGAATGAGTATGAATTATTTAGATAGGTTGAAGGTTTCTCTTTAATACTGGCCATATTGTAATTACTAAGTTCCATAGCACTTATGATTACTCATAGTCAATGTATAACATTTCATAACACTAACACATTGACATTATTGCAATTAATCCGTTGTTGTCTTTCTTTCCCCGGTCTCAGGGTGATCGGTAAACATAAATTATTAGTATGTACATATTTATATCGATTTGAAAATTTAAACATACATTAGAAGAGAAATGTATTAAGAAACAGCTCTGTTATACTCTATACATGTAAATACATAAAGAGATATTATGTCATCCAGTTATTATCTTATTTTATTACTTGAAAAGAAGAACACGCAAATTACAATTAGGTATTTCATTAAGTCACGACAAGGATAGTATTTATCTTGTACATACACTTTTATAATATGTTACATTAATTATATTTCAATTGTCATATTCATGATGAGATTCGCCTCACAAAGCTAATAGTGTGAGGCTATTATAATATATAGTTTTAGTTATTCCTTAGTTGCGATTAATTATTGTAGTTATATTGTTTTTCACTTTCTTATTGCGTCGGTAATATTATAAGCGGTAATCATTACACTAAACCTAAACTACAAAACACTTTTAGCACACTCACATGACTCACAAACTGAAAGTTAAGGTAAATGTGTACTAAATACATAATGTGTATAAAAAGCTCTTACATTAATTATCTACTGTATAAATACGTATCTTTAATACTATCTGTCAATACATACACACGTAAGTATTTTTATGTACTTCTGTTACAAAACAAAAATTATTTCTAAACAAACCACTAACTAGAACAGCTTAACAATCGGGATGAGTAAAAATAACTAAAATAATTACATAATATCACTTCATTATATTAAACTTGTATTATCGAGGTCCCTTACTTATGATAACAGTAATATATTATCTTAAATACATTAATTGAGTATATGTGAGTAAATCATGAACACAAAAGTTGACATACGAATAAAAATAAAATGATTTACGAACTTAAGTTCTACTTACAGCGTAATTATATAATATGTTCATCAATTAATTGTATTTAACCGTTATTATTGACATATTGACCTTTACAATAACAAAATGAAAATTAATCGCGTACAAAGCTACAACGAGCCGATAAATAATATATAAACAATAATATCCATGCATTAAATTACTTTGATAGTTAGTTTTATATAGAGTACATGATAATTTAATACTATAAGCCGGTAAGTTACTTACGTACGATCTGGGGAAAGACTAAAGTCTACTTTTTACATTTACAATTTACATTTTTACAATATTAACAATAATAATTAAGGAACAGCTTCTTTAAATGTTAATAGGATTATTGTTGTTACTTTATATAGTATATGTACATACATTTTTACATTAGACATCGACAGCAAATTAGTTTATCTGAGAGTTTGGCATTTCTGGTTAAAATCTGTTACATAAACAATATTTTACAGTTTTTTAATACATAAGTAGCTATTTATATGTTAATTTTTTGAGTTATTTATTTAGGCTTTTAATAGTTATTATCAGTTAGCAGGAGATGAGTTTATTGCAATTACTATAATTATTTAATAAACGAAGACTTCACATAGAATGGTATTAAATATCCTATCCCATCGATTTGGTACTGGAGTTGACTGAATGTAAATATATCTCCCCTTCACAGCGTTGTCCGCACAATCAAATCTCAATTTGGTGTGAAACAATGCATTATTAGCTCTTGAAATTGAGCCACATTTCGGCTCTGACTCAATATCCGGTGAATCCAAACGAGCTCTATTACTTACGTACACAGTTAATCGTTCCAAGTTGAATACATAGTCTCGGTATGTTGTAACTTTATCTGTAATATTAAAAATATATATATTTAGTTAATTGAATACAGAAATAAGCATACAGTATAGTATGAGCCAATGAAAAATAGGCTTAGGAGAAAGTTTATGTGGATACTTTACTTTCTGTTTTACTTATATGTGGTTTGCGCCATAATTTTCCTAAAAGATTCACTAAAGAATAGATGATTTCCTCAATCCCTCACTTTGCTACCTGTCCCGTGTATTTATTCTCTATTGTAACACAGGAGAGGTAGCAAAGTGAGGGATTGGGGAAACCATCTATTACAAAAAGGGCAAAAAGGGGGTATATTCTAAATATCTATCAAGGATAGTATCTATGACATTAGATGTAATTAGCCATTCGTAAACATAGTAGTTAACAAATATGGTTATTTTGGACTTTGGTCTCCTAAATGAAGAAATTAATAATTTATATATTGCCTCAAATGTAGAAAAGTAATTTTTGCAAAAATTGTAGTATTTGTATAACATAACCATAACCTATACTGTTTTTGCAACTAAGCACTAAGCGTAAGATCATGAATATGACCGAGATCCCCAAACTTTCTTTATTCGTCACAGAAATAATTCTGAATTATTTATCCAGCTACAAAGACAGAGCCAATTGTCGATTGGTGTGTTACAATTGGATTTATTTAATTGATAAATATGTTGGAATGGGATTGAAGCTGACACAAAACAATAAAGCGAATCTTTTCAACTCGGAACTTCTAAGGTGCTGTCCTTCTATGACGGTCTGTGAAAACGGGGGACTTGTTAACTGGTACATTTGTCCATTTCGTAGAACTTTGAAATCGATGGACATAAGAGGAGATATCGTTAATGATAACTGGACGCTCTTATTGAGTTCTTGCGAGGCTCTGGAATTTCTCACAATTACTACGCACGGATTCCGCAAGGGAAAGTTCAGATACAAACATTTGGATTTTGAAGCCCCAGCCCAGCAGGATCGAATAGATCATAATAGTTTGAGAAGAATCGCCATCCGAATATTCGGAATGAGTACTTCCATGGCCAGAGATATTCAATCTGTTTCAAATATGTTGGACACTATTGGGGCAGCCCCTCGCCTTAAACAAATCGTTATTAATTTCGGTCTAGTAGAATTCTGGCTCCACATAATTGTATTGGATGTGCTTGAACAATCGTTACAGTCCTTTATCGGGCGCAACTCCACGAACGGGATGAGTTTGGGATTAATTCGCAACCCGTCATCATTCAGCGATATGAAATTATGGGACAGGTATCTTTCTGAAGGTAAATGTTGTTTAGTGGATCAAGTTGGACTACGTTGGCCGGAGATTTTCGATAGTATAGCGGGTGGAACACTGGATACAGTTTTTTTCGTAACAAGTCCGATTATTGAAGATAATATGCATTTTAATACACTTGTTGCAAGTGTCGGAACACGATCATCTCTCAACCTAACCAAGCTCCATGTTATATCAGTTGGAGGAATATTTGACTGTGCTATATTATTTTCACTGCGAAATATGACTGAATTGGCAGTATACAGTTTCCACGAAGATTGTCCACTTCTTTTCGATCCTGTCCACATAATCAATATTCCCAGTCTTGCGGAATATAATAAGAAATTGGAGTATTTAATGGTATCAACCAAACTTTCACGGGATAATCTGCTTCAGATATTTCAATTACCCCAGATTAAAGAACTGCATATAAAAAAGCAAAAACGTGCCAAAATATTTAGGAGACAGCATTTTAATGCGGCCACAAATCATGCTAATTTGAAGATCATCGTATTAAGCCTTTGTTTTGAAAGGAAATGGAACAAATACAGCAAATCCAACACTAATACTAATACTAATTTGGAACAATCCAGTCTATGTAATCTGCGGGAGCCAAGAAGCAAAATAAGAAAACCAGATGCTAATTATGTTATAAACTTTCATGCTAACAATATTCCCAGCGCACCTTATGTGGCCACTCAAGACGGAGGATACGAGCGGGTTGCAACATGGTCAAAAACTACCTGCTTTTGCGTCTATAATAAGGATAAAGCGACGGAACAGGACTTAGCTCGGGTCAGGAAGAATTTATGATACTAAAATCGATTGATGCAAAATTAACACAAAGTGCCAATATTAATTTGCAATTATACTCAACTTAGTTATTTCCCCAATTCCCTATTTTCCTGGAAACTAAATTTATTTAAATAAATACTGGAATATTTCATATAGTAAGTATGCAGCTACAGTGTGGGTTAAACTTTTAATTATACATATACTGCACCTATTTCAATATTTTAATTCATTTGCAATGAATTCCTACATTGGCATATACTTTCTCCATTGCATATTATTGAAACTCATGTGTGTCATAACTTTTGTTTAAGGGAAAAATATAATACAACTTACCCTGGCCATCCCCTTGCCAAGTGAGTATCACTACTCCAGTAATTTCAGACTTTTTCCCTAAATCCACCATCCAAATTGGGTTCTCGGCATAATAATTGTCCATTATTGCACATTTTGGTAGAAGAATATCTTCACTTCCATCTACAGCTTGAGAAGCATGTCCATATTTCCAATCCTTCCAAAAATGTCGCTTGTCATTTGACCAGACATCCTTTTTGTATGCCAGATTTTCCACTAAAAATGAAAATGTAAAATATGTAATATTGTAAATAAAAGCTTTCTTATACTATTCGTTTTAGCATCATTTTCCAAATTACATACAGCAGTACGAATACAATACAATACTAATAGTTAAGTATAATTAAATACAGGTGAAACAATGCGATATCTCCTACTTTCTCCATGTAAATAATTGTCCCACTTTGAAAATAACTGAAATGGAAAGCTTATGCATTATTTTTCGGTGTTTCTTTTAAATTGTCATACATATAGTACTCCCATAGTGTAATAGTAAGTAATAATAGCGTAAATAACTGCAACAGTTATGTGATACAATTGTATTCTTAAAATAGAAACTCACTGCAGGGTGCTAATTCGTTTAGTCTGAAGAAATTTGGTGGGCAAAGTCTTGAAGGACATCCTAAAACGGCAGCTCTGAGTGCTATGTGATTGTGCCAAGTAGTTGGGTGAAGACGGACGTAGCGAGCTACAAAAGGTGAGTTCAAGTAATGTCTTCGTTCCGTTGTTTTGTCCATATTTCCACCAAATATCTAATTATGGCAATAGAATATCAAGTGTTATTAAAGTATTTTACTCCAGGTAGAAAAACAGTGTAAGAAATTGAAATTATTGCAAGTAGTGCTATATTATATACTGCATGCTACATGGGAAGTTATTTACTTTTGGACTCAGATGATTTGTTTCTTTGTAGTAGTACCAAATTGAGGTATCATTGCTGTATGAAATTGTATAAGATGTGACCCAATGACGACGGCCAGTGTCCCCTCTTCCTCTTGTTAGTATTCCGGTTACTGTTGTTGGTGGTCCAATTTCAAATTGAAGCCATTGATGACCTAAAACGGAAATTGGCTTTAGCTCTTACATTAAACATAATCATCTAACAAATTACACGTATACTAACCAGTATATCTTTAATTCATCATTTCTACAAATAATTGTGCCCACTTGTCTCATTTTTACTTTACAAATTATATTTATGTCTATAACACTAAAGCGTCTCAAAAGTGGTTCCGACCGGACAAATTCAATAGATTTCTTCAAAATATGAACTATTTATTGTATTAAATACAAAAAGCATCAATTATCATTGACTCAAAGTTAAAGTAAATATTTGAGAAGTAAAAGTTTTAAATGGGGGTTCTATGTTATAAGGGAAAGCATAATAATATTTACTCAGCAATTTAATGCAAAGGAGATTATATTTCTCAACGATTTATATCAAGGTATGTATGTTATCTTTGTACACCATACTATAGTGAAACACTTTGTCTGGCACCAGCATTTAAGACTTACGACAGATACACATTGCCGCTTTTATAAAAAACGCAATGTTTTCGATGACAAGAAATTCCACTTACTATTACTGTGTCTGGAGCACCAGGCTCTGTGCGAATCAATGTGAGCGTCCTCAGGTTGACATGAATTTTTCTTAGCCCACGAGGCAAAACTGGAGGCAGTTAGTCCAGAGCCAATGCCCGGTCCGCTGATTAAAGATGCGCATTCTGTAGGGAAAGCATAGAGAAAGTTGTAGACAAATTACTTGCTGTATACAGATATATATAGATAAATAAGTTGCATTTATATTGTCTAGTGTCTGTGTATTGTATTTTATATTGTATCTCGTTAAGTGAAAGTACTTTGCTAGTCAATTCTTCTCTCTTGTGTTGTGCTCTGATGCGTTTATTTTATTTTGGCTCACTCACTCACTTTAGTTTCTTGTCCTACTGTGCTAAACCTACTTTTCAGCAATTGTATAAGTAAATGAAAGTGTTTTCTCTTTGGTTTTGTACAAATTCGGGGTATTTGTTTTTGTGTAACTATCTACACAGCTCATCAACCACTTGTGTTATGTCTAGTTCATTTATCCTACTACATAATGCACAACAGTTGGGAATAAGGGAAATCAGATTGAATGTGTACCAATATGGGTTAGAATGGATAACATGTTGTAAAGATGTAAAAAAAGTTAAGAGGAAGTTGCTTTACTATGTATAAATAGCTGGAGAAAGGAGTAAATAAAATATATACGTTTATTTCAACGAGAGTCCAATGCTCCAATGCGTAAATTTTTTATATCTTCCGTGTGTATGCTAGATTAAAGAAATAAAATGATACACTTTTCTTTCTTAAAAAATTCCTTGTGATGTAATATATCGATGTATGGTATGTGAGGTCAATCCTAAGCCCTAAGTCCATGCAGTTGGACAATTTATCAACTTTCCCCGGCTATTTTGCACAATAATTGTGTAATTATACAAAAAGTGCGACATTTACAGATACAGCTTTCTCCAGTTTGCTTGTGCGTGTATGAATATCTCTCAGAACGACATTAGGCAGGATTTCACAATGACTTCTCCTACATAACTCCTCCAAAATCCGTTTTCTTCATATCATACTAATACATACAATCTCAATTTCTCAATACAACGTTACAGTTTGTGATCCTTGTCTCAGAAAAGAATAAACATTGCATTGGTTCGCGTTTGTATAAAACGAGGACGGTACGTGTTGCTGTTGCTTATTGAAAAGGATACAATGAATAATGCAGTATGTGCATCTACTATCTGGAGGTATGTGTTTTGCTATAAAAAAGAATGGGAAATTGCAAATGCAACATAAGAAAAAGTCGATTGAATCGAAATGAAGACTAGTTGAATTTCTATGGGCATTTCCAAGAGAAAAAGATACAGAAAGGGGTACATCTCTAAAAAACTATTTGATTAAATTCAAGGGATTCTTGCTATTGTTTTGAATTCTCGTGTACATGTGTCATAGGCCCAAACTCATCTGCGACTGCGACCCCATAGTTTCAGAGTTGCTGGACAAAATTCAAAATTACGCATTTGGAATACTAATATATTCATTTTGATTGACACGAGGATAAGGTACGGACAATTACAAAAAGTTATCAGTACCCGGGATTTTGCTATATTTCCCAACTTTTTCTGGTTTTCTAAATAAATGCTAAGCACAACTGCAAAACAGACAATGCGAGTTTATCTCTTTGAAATACATGGGTTAATTTCCCTTACTTATCAGGAAAATATCTGTGAAAATAACATATGACAAAATGATTTTACTTTTCAAAGGCTTTTCCCGATTTTTTTGACTAAAATTATATTTCGATTTTCTTATCTATTGTATTGTGATTAGGGCTGTTAAATCCGATATAAAATTCTCAAATCCGTTTTAGCCCGCCAGAATGTGCGAGGCTGGCTTATGTAATTGCAATGTCTGTCCGTCCTGCGTTGTTGTATCGCAAAATATCCTTACGGATTGAAATCTTGTCACAAGCGATTCATTGATGACATCAGAGACAACAATTCCCTTGTAAGCATGACTAACGTGCATGACAATTCTCTAAAATATATGAATCAGACACATTCTGTAAAGGGCCACTATGTGAGAACACATTTTAGAGAATTGTCATGTTAGTCATGTCAATGTCGTCATCAATACACATTACATTACTGCTATATTAAATACATCTCTATTCTCTATATATCATGTAACGTGTATATATTTATATATATAATATTACATTGAATAATCATGCACTTTAAATATTACTTAACTTAAGTGTATACTGAATTAACCATTTGTTTCATCTTTTCCCAATTACGTTGTCGTTTTACCTACCTCATCCATGGGCAAAGTACACAACACATGATTTATCTAAGTGATTATCGATAAATATAACAAGAGAATCGCATTTAACTAAACGTCATTCACATTTATATCCAGCAATATATAAGCAGATTTCTCAATCGACTAGGCAAGTTTTAATTTATCATAATAACTATACACATTTTGCGTATTCAGTATTACAAACAATTATTAATATGGAAATATTCAGAGTTAAACTCGTTAATTTTGTTGCTATTTCATTGCTAATTAGTTCATTAGTCGTGTACACCACCCAGACACAACAAGCTATTCAAAAGCCACAAAGTATAACTTTTTTCGAAGGTAACGGTTGTAGTGGGCAAAATGAGACGTTTAAAAATAGCGCAAATTTTACTTTGTCAAGTTGGCAGTTTGCAAATTCATCATCAGTAATTACATTGGGGACGTAAGTGTTTATATAACATAACAATAAAAGAATGATTATTTTGATTTAATTATATTTGGAGCGATTTGATGGTATTGATTGTAGTCGCAAAATACGCCAAATCTAACTGATTCATGATTGTTTAAACTCATAGTTGGTATGCGCATGGCCATGTCAAAAACAAAGATGAATTTCAATACTTTGACCATCCATTACTTTCAAAGGGAGAAAATTTGAGTTATCGCTGCAGCCCTTTGTTAACTGGCGATGAAGTTACCGTCGTTTACTATTTGTCAATACAAAGGAATGGACCAGAAGATATGGCCAAGCCAGAAATCATGTTTTATTCCGATCAGCACTTTAAAGGAGAGATTACATCCGTAAATGAGAAAACTTCAGAACTATCCCTTGAATCTGCGAAAATTGTCAACAGTTATATATTTTCTGGTGTTCGAAATTGGACAATATTCAGCGATACTAATTTTAGGGGTGAACAGTCTTGTTTGGTAGTGGACTACGTGGTTGAATATAGTGGCTACGGACTCACTTATAAAAACATAGACGCAAACTTAACGGTGGGTTCTGTTCGTCTTGGTTGTAAAAATGATTTTGTCCCTACTACTCCTACGACTACGACCACAACCTCAAAAGCTTCAACTGTGAATATCATAAAAAATAATTTGAGTTTTTTTATTTTTATTGTTATTATTACAAATTACAACAGTATTCAATGACTGTACTACGTAATTTAAATTATACTTATACAAAATTATACAAATACAGTCCAATAATACAGTCATATATTGTATATAAATATTATGCATCAATAATTTTGCGGCATTGTGCAAAAAATACATTTTCGTTTGTAATCGATTTTATCTGATGGAGCATACTTAGTAATTGTTTTTCTAGATTCGGTCATCACTCATAACATATATGACATAGTAAATGGTTGAGTCAAATTGAATATGACGATCAATTCAATTATCTCCTGCATGGAGCTTATCTCAATTTCAATGTCAAGTTGTTCAAGTTGTATTTATTTTGCCATTGATAAACGAATCAGTACATAAGTGGTTGAACTGTTATACAATCAATCGTAGGCACCGAAGGCAAGTAAACCGTGTGTTAGTCATTAGTCACCTTACTCCCACAAGAGTTTAGCCAAGTCGTATCCAGAGATATGTCATACAATTTTACTGTAAGAAGATGTTTTTAATGCACAAGTTTAAACAACTCCGGATTTACCAAGCGTCAAATCCGGATTTGACAGCCCTATGTGATCCCTTTTCGGTACATAAATGCGAAAAGAACAAGATGGATACGATACGAGCCCTTTGGTTAGTGCGTGTCGTTGACACAAACATAAATATATTTTATACTGTAGTCGTTGTCCGAAGCTGAACTGTCTCCCTTTTCCAATTGTGGAATGGTTCTACTGTACAACTTCCAGACAACAGTGCATAAAATGCATAAAAGAGTATTCCTGGAAATTCTATAACTGTATGTACAGTTCCCAGTATAAATATTAGCATTCCTACGACCACTTGACAATGATGACTTATATGATTAAGTTACCCTTCCCAGAGACAGAGAGAGAAGACAGACCTTTCGTTGAAAGTGAAAGCAACGTATATACTAACCACTATACACACATATACAGAGTACAATGAAAGAAAGCAAATGTAGACGAACAAGTTTTGTTCTTCTGTCTCTTGTCATTTCTCTTATCTTGTCTTATGTAACCAACATTAGTTGAATGCAAGAGACAGGACACTCGGTGTCTATTCTTTTACAGATACTTTAGCTTTGCGTTTCCTTATGGGTGGACTGGACTGGGCTTTGTTATTGTTCCATATATATTTACTCTTTCTTACAATGTACATGAACTATTCTTATAAACTACTTACTACTGATGTGATGTGAGCTATTCTACTTATGTAGAGCTACTTAACTATAGTATACAGATGCATAGACGTAATGCTTATAGTTCCCTCGCCACTTACCATCTAACTGTCAAACTGTCTTGCTTGCCTATTCATTCTGTTCAGTAATTCGTCCTGACTCGGCAAGTTTCATCACATCATCCTCATTCATTCACAACTTCTTCTATCTATGTATCTGTCTGCTCAACAACTTTACTTTATGTAGAAATGTATATCGTCTAACACTAAATTTGCAAAATCCTCTCATTTGTAATTGTAATCCCAGATGAAGTGAAAGTGAAAGAAAGTCAAACTATCTGTAGCTCTCTGTCTAAAGAAACTTTCCCATTTTAAAGATGATCCTTTGTGGTTTGCGTTATACCAAACACAAAGGAAACTTTTATCTTAATGTAATTTGAAAATTTTTCTTTCCAGTTTTTTACCATTATGAGACTATTATTATACTTGCTCCTTTACTGCAAAAACTTACTTTTTGTGATAAAAATAGCTTTGAAAATTATTTATGCATGAGTAAAAGATTAGTTTTGCATTGCATCAATCGTCTTGTCAAGTTTATTTACTTAATACAGAACTATCTGTAGTTTTTGTTAATCATTTTTTGCACACAAGTAATTTTGATGTGGCAGAAAATAGTCAAAAGCCCAAAATAAATGTACAACAATTGCAAAAAATATTTGTGTATAGCATTTCTATAATTTAGGAATGAACAAGATTGATTCTTCTAGTTTTTGTTGTGTGTGGTATTGGTTAGTAGGTTTTAAAAGCAATTCTGTCATTATTTATAACAAATTACATACATATTTAAGCACATAATGTGTATGTGTTATTTTTAGTATATGTAACGAATGTTGAGTGCATTCAGATTTGTCCCTGTCACTCCTCCTCGGCTGGCACTGACTGTTTTCGCAGGGATAACAAATATGCCGTAATTTTCCTTTTCGTGCAATTTGCGTGGAGGATGTAGGAGGGAAATTGGATGGATGGGGACAGAAGAGGACAGGACAAGACAAATAAATATCCGTCATTTCCACCACACATTATGCATTATATTATACTTTTATTCCTATAAACATAACTCTGTTTAAGGGGAGAGCAGTTCTGTTCATATTTATACTAAACTATTTTTGTGATTTAATGGTATATTATGGCTACCCACTTTACATACACAGTCTACGCTTTTTTAGAACAGAGTGAAATAAACTGTGACTGATCACTATGCTAATTTGCAACTGATGTGATGTGGAGTGGAAGTGTAGTCTGGAGTCTGGAGTACGACATACTATAATGTTATTTGCTATACATATTCCAAGAGTAATCGAGGTCTTAATGTAATAGTTTCCATTTTCGTGGTAAATTGTTATGATATGAGTATAACAAGTATATGAATGCCATTATATACAGGCTGGTTGAAAGTGTGTTGCATTACAGCTGATGTAATCACAGTGAAAGTATGACAGTAAATAAATACTTGTTTACCAAAAAAATGTCACAGTCACACAGTACCACGAGGCAAAATGTCCAATGTGTCCCAGACACGAGATCATAAACAATTATTTTTAACAAGTACATTGGTATGCTCTGGTATGTGTAATTTTTCAAACTGTCTACGCAAAACATTTTTGTGTTCTACGTAGTTTCTTTATCTTTTCTTAAATATAATCATTTTTCTTAACATGAAATTTTACAATTAGGAATTGTTGCGAAAGACAGATCTACAGAAAAAATATTATTTACTATTCTAATTTAATACCTCTTATTACTCCCAGTTATTTTTAATTATTTACCTTCTACAAAAAAATGTAAATGAATTTATTGCAGGTATATCACATATTACAGTAGTATAAGTAACTAACCACATAGCGACGTTGCACATAGAGTAAAACGTGTTTGCATTAAAAAAGAAAGATGAGATCCCTTAGTGCAAATGTATCTATTATATACAGGAGTTATGAATAGAGTGCATATTCGCTGAAAATTTGAAAAGTATGTATATGTAAATAGTTGTAGCACATAGTAAACCCCAAGAATGCAGTCGATTACATGTCAAGTGGTCACATTTGTCTGTCTCCTTCTATAAAGAGTTGATGTGCATGTATGTTAGCATTAAATTTTACATTGTCTCCATAAATACTATAAAGCTATACGATTATGTTGACTATATGTATAAGTGCATATACGTTTAGGTGTGCTACGTTTTATTCTGTAAGTATAGAAAGATGTGATGTGACATTATAATATTATTTAGGTATGTGTTAAAGAAAAAGATGAAAACCTTGACAGCCGAGTATTTCCAGACGGAGACTAGGATTTCGGTGCCACTCCAGAACATGG
>JAQFYC010001004.1:0-41724 GCA_034694165.1 Tomocerus mixtus | reverse complement strand
GCAGAATTTGACCCGAAAATAGTATTGCACTACTGTGTACGGGGGAGGAGGTGCCATGACGATGTCTACGTACTGTGAGTGCGGGGATATACTTTATTTTATGTAAGCAAAAAGCATAGACAATAATGTTTTTCTACCACCTATAAGTAGATAGTGATAGGAAGGCTAATGAGATGATGAACTTCAGCCAGGTCATAGTCATAAGTAACACAATTTTATGGAGTGAATTGTGAAATTGTTTGCGTGAGTGAGGTGAATAGGTGATAGGATGAGATGATGTTATGAGAGTGAATCAATGTGAGTTACTCACTCATAAACTCACTAAAGGTATCACAAACACAAATTGTAAAACGAGATTTAATGTGTAGAACCTCATGTCATGCGTGACTCCTACTTATTCCTATTCACTCACATAGACATTATAATATTCAGTGGAAATGCCATATTTTTACCAGCTTTCCATCGCTCTTCTCAAAAGGTGTGTTCATCAAAGCTTAAAGAGGTGCTTTTATAGAAAACGCATTTGTATTAAAAGCCAATTATTGCGCTAAGTACGTACTATATATGGTACAGGAATAAATACAATAACACTCATTTCGATAATTAACTTTCAAAAAAAAAATCAGCACCCTCATCATAAGCGATTCAATCCCATCTTCAACAATGCAGTAATAAGAGAAGGTAGAGATGTGCTAATATAATGCGAAGGAATTATAAAAAATTGGGCTTGCCCAGTTATTAAGACGAGATTTTATAATAATATGTAATAGATGTTGTTGTAAACAGTTTATACACAACCCACATGCCTTCGTAATAACGTATTCCCAGTGCATTAATTGCTGGGCTATTGATAAAGTTAAAGGAAATGAGAAACTTCAATTGTGATTTCGACTGGGGTAACTGTATAGGTAATGGTATGCACTTCATCAGTTAATACCGTAGAGTAATGTTCTAACAATAATATGAAATATTATATTTTTCCTTATAATCAATATTGCAAGACTTGAATTTTATTGCTCAATGCATGGGTGTTTCCTGTAGCATCGTATATAATTAAAGCTATAGTCCTGTCCTGATGGAAACAATGTTAATTGATGTTTACCATTTAATATCTACTTCAAGTTCAAGTCTAGATTATTTGTACATTTTAATGAAACAGCAGAATGCTACAGTTTATTTTACAGTAGCTACGTATCTCTGTAGAACAAGGATTTCATTTGTTTTCTTGTTTGCTCCACACATAAGTAATAACTAATAAGTATTACGTGTTATATTTTGTATATTTCCAATTTGCAGGGATCCAAACTAAAAGACTGGAATATTTTGGATTTTTCTTGTTATAGTTAACTAAATTGCGCTGGTACTCTGGTACATACCTTTTATTGAATTGATTGGGTATTCAATGTGGTGTTTCGAAGACTAATTCTTACCAGTAATTACTAATCGAAACTGCCGGCTATAATTATCAATAATATTACCAGTTAATCTTATTACTAGTAAAATGTTTTATGTACCCACAAAATAAAGTACCTTATGTACTAAATTGTGGCTGCTAACATAACAACCTTCTTTTGTCATACATGTACATAAGTATATGTAGTTGTAGTAAAAATTGATATTGCACAACAACCCCAATTAGAATTGCTATCATAGGGTATTGGCAAATTCGAGCAAAATTGTATAGTACCGAAAAATAATCAAATTCGCATGAGATATGCGAAGTTAAGCTTTAAGGAGAAACAAGAATCGTAATCCTCATTGTTAACAATTACTACGATTAATTTTCCAACAATACTCAAATGTAAAAATAATTACGATCTCATATTTCTAACTATATATACAGGTAATGCTGCGAGATGTGCATAGTGCATAATATAGATAAGTTACTGTTTTGTAGCCTCGTTCTCGTTATTCTGTATGGATCTCTACGACATATCAGTGTAATGTAAATATTTATTTCAGCAATACAGCTACACCAACGTTTACATTACATGACAAATAATCAAATAACCCATGTCAAATAGGGAAATCTAGTTTAGTTCCGTTCTGTCGTATTTGCACAGACAGACACAGGTCTTCCAAACATATTGTTGACCAGTTTGGCAAAGGAAGATAATCAATTTAATGGTTTGAGCACGTCCAGGTTTACAAAGTCTCATTAATATGGATAGCATTATGTCAGTTTAGTTCCTTCACACATTAGCTAATGCACTTCATGGCAGTCAATCTGTATTCACTTTTGTTCCTTTTCAGTAAGTGAAAAATTGGATGTCATCAACTTCATTGTAGTAGATTGCATGCATTGTATGGAATATAATGTAATACGAAACGCTTCTATTGTGTATTTTATCTACACACTACATATCAACACCTATCTGTAAAAGGCTGCAAACAATTTTGATTTTACAACTGTACGATCCACCCCAACCCTGGATCTTAACTACTTCTACCAATACAATGTATAACAACACGTGTTTTCTTAAAGGAGATTTATTAATACAGATATTTCCCTTGTGTAAAAGATTTCCTTCTGATCTTAACAATATCATTACTAAGCAATGTGTGCTGGTCGAGAGTTATATCTCTATGTAAGGTATGTACATATATATTGAATTGAGATGTCATATACATATATTTGTATTACCGTCAAGACAGATATCTGTAACCTTAATAAAAGTGATTCATGTTGATATGCTTGGATGGATACCTTTGCAAAACGAATGCCAAGGTCCTATCCTGTCTAGCAAACTTGCAAAGCGAGTCATGCAGATTTTTAAACATTGGTAACAATATTGTGTAAGCAGTTTACTTATATATTCGTTAAAGATATAAATATAGCTATAAACTAGCTGTTTAGATGCAAATTGTTCTCCCATATAAAGTATGGAAATAAAACTGTCCAATTTTCAATTACACACATTTAACTTATAGAAGCAAGCATAACACTGCAGAGTTGTAAAGTAAATTATTGCGTAGATAGTGATAGTAATTTAGCTGTCATGCAACAGTAACGATTTTCAACAACTTTGCGATATGATATGTAAATATTAGTAGCGGATACAGTCTCTAAACTGTCAGTACCTTGTTAATTCCATTACACAATACTTCCGGCCATTTTGTCAGCCTTATACAAACTAATGGCTATAACAATTAGCAACTCCAGTGTATGTAAGTGATGCAGAAATGTTTCTTCGAAAGAAATCACTTTTAGCGTCACTATATACTACTGTAAATATTCCGTATTGCATGCTAAACTGTCGAAACTTGATATGTGGAAGTATTTTCCATTAATTACCACAAATCAGACATTGGAATACTAGATTTGAATTGTTCCAGCATTTAATTTACTTATTGTTTGTAGGAAAATGTAGTATATACCTGGATATCGTCATCGTCAAAGTGTATCTGTTCTGTATCTGTTTGTTGGCATTTGCCGTCCATAATTGGCATTACAAATTGTCAAAAGTCAAAATAGAAATATAAAAACAGGTAGCACTCTTCGTAGATGATTAGGTACGTTGTATTTCATACATGTAAAGTATAATTATTTTATCACACCCTATGATACACATACAACGCACAATTCAAATAGAAACGCCCACATGTGTATTTCATACCATATATTCAGCATAGTGATTAATAATAAATTAGAGAATAATATGAATATCCTATTGACAATTTGCAAATAATATGGTTAACGAAGCAACAGCCTGGAATCTGGAAGACACTTTTACTTCCCATTCTTAACTGCTCAAGAAAATGATTTATCTGCATTGCCCCAGTTGAGCATATCAACACAGTGATCAGTAATGTATTCCTGATGATTAAGCTAATTTTAAGTAGTTAATTACTGTAAGGTCCTTCTAAAACATCATTGATGCACCAATAAGGCGGTAAAAATTACTAACCAACCTAAATAGCGTTATAGCAATTATCTTATACTTAAAATTAGTGCGTTAGTTAGAATTTAATTGTCCTATTTAAGAATCTTAACTTTTACTTATTGTTAGTAAATGATATAATGTGTATTATCTATTTTATGTCTAATAGTAATTAATATGATAAATGGGTAAGCGGGTAAGCCAAATTAATTGTGTGTAGGTAATTATTTTTCTTACAGGTTGCAGCTCCAAATTTTTAGATAAGACTCCAAAATTAGTTATATAGATATCTTTTGTATAAATAGATCACTGAAGCAACTAACTGGAGAATCCACAATGTTCAACGATTTTAATTGAAAAAGAATTGAGGATCTTTCGAATTAGAAATACAAGTGACAAAGATTCAAATATGCTAAACACTCGCCAATATCCTCTTCTTGCAAAAAAGGAACTTCGTAGTTACGATTTGAGTATAAATACATTAAACAGTAACAATTACTTTAGACTTTACTCTTTTATGTATTATCAATTTGACTCAGGTACACAAGTATTACATTTCAGCAGATAAATAGATTGCGTAATTTATCAATAACAAAATGCTACTACTATACATAAGCCTAATGCGTGGAAACTTAATGACAAATGTATTTTCGGTGGAAGTTATTACCTACAACCTACTATTACATTAAATAGGCATGACTAAAAATCCACATTATACGTTTACAGAGGATGTTGATAGGTAACTACTAAATATGGTATTGTTTAATAGTGGTATTACTAATAGCACTGCAATTGAGTCACTGATAAACAAAACAAATATGAAGATAAATACATTAATACTTGGATTTTGTTCATTTTCATGATAATGGAGATAGCTAAATATTTAGAAATAGAGCAACGGCAAAGACGACACAAATCAAAATGTGGATATACAGTATATGTATACCTTTGCTTAAATAATTACCCATAGTTTTAACCGAAATATATTTACATTCATCTACATACTACTATACCTAATAATATATGCCCCTAGTATGTACCTAAATATTTAAGTACCTACCTATTGCTTGATATTACTGGGCATTGGCATTTGCGATTACATCGAAAAAGCTGTCTAAAAGCATGCACATCATCAAATTATTTCAAAGAAAGTATATTGCAATTAACGGCGACAGTACGTGTAATTTCCCTTATGTTCAAACGTTATCTTGCCATCCTGTATTACACGGTATTGCTGTACTTTATTACACTGCCAGTGCCAAGTTTCACTTTCTATATTTCCAGGTAAATATCTGTAATAATATCGTTTGATGTTGAGAACTACGAGTCCAAGAGCCTTTGACGATTTGCAATTTGTATATCCTGTATGAGAAACTATTAACTATTCTCCTCGGTACTTTGAACGGATAGTTCAAAATTTTCAGCATCACAGTAAATGTATCTGTACATTAGGTATAAACAGTCCAAATAAGATATACTCAGCTTGTTAGAGTTACATCTACCTTGGAAAGTGTCATTGGCGATTATCTTATCAATTTGGAGATATAGCATGTTATGTCGCCAGGCTTAAGTAATGCTTAAGTAAGGCTATTGCTTTGCAGTAGCTTGTACATTGTATAAGGTAATTTTTATGTAGTACAAATGAATAAATGTGTCGTATGCATTTGTGCTGAACTGAAATCGGCCCTAATTACTATTACAGTCATAAAGGTGATGTTATCACTAGCACTGATTATATGTTATATATATTGTCCTCACTTTTAGGAAACTTTCTGGTAGGTAACCAAAATGAGTTTGCATTGGCGTTCGACGAAAAGCATTAATTAGCAACGCTGCAGGATACTCTTTGTTAACCCGACAAAGAAAAAAATTCACACACATCTATTCATAATCTTGTGTGTAAACGAAAATGTTTATCAATTAAAGCCCAATTATTTATGTCAATCTACCTCACTTCTTACTGACAAATCAGATGAGATACGTATGTAGATTTGGCATAGTAATGAAGATATTAAATGGATCAAAATTGTCATTGATTATGTTTTATTGCAGTAATATTGCCAGCTTTGTATCTTAAGCGACTATAATGCAGCAATCCTACTCGTCTTGAAAGTTGTTGCTTTTATCCTTGCCCTAAGCGCCTGATCCCTGAATTGTAGCCTTCAAGAAAATACAAAAATAATATGAAGATATGAATTTTTGATGGTAGAAATTAGACCGAATGGAAAATACCTTATTTCTTAGGGACAGGGAACACAATACCACCAGCCGGCTGGTGGTATTGTGTACCCTGTCCAAGTGTCCAAGTGGCTCCAAGGGATAGGCTTCCATTCCACTATATCTATATCATATCGCCCAATTTATACAAATCTGGTAAGAGAAAAATCGTTGTTGGGTTGTATAATATTATAATTTATCTATAAAGTTATCCAAAAGGTTGCCTTAAAATTCAAATTTTTTAACTAATAACTTCACTAAAGTCAGCAAATTAAAGAATCTATGAAATGCGCTTAAAGTGAAACCCTTTTTACCTAATGGTCCCGGCTTCATAACTTTTAGTGTTCAAAAACATTTTCATTTATTTCACTACTGACCAGAGTGGAAGCAAAAAGTTCTATTCTAGACGCAATTTTGGTAAAATCATTTTATTAACATTTCCAATTACATATACGTTACTTACAATTTAAATTATTGCTCTTGTAAGCTGAGTTTATAATTATATAACTAGTGAGATAGGGATTTCAAACTGCATGTTTAACAAACAATACATGCAAGATTTGGATTTACATTTTACATACAACTGCTAAGGCATATATATTTTATATACAACTGTATTTCCTTAATTTACTTATGTTCATAAGGCTTAATTAATAAAATCATCTAGAGTACATTGTATAGGTTTTATGTCTTATTTTTATATCGATATTAGTAAGTTGGCTAGGCTGGAGCTACCTGTGACCAATATATTAATATATTGCTGATTGCTTTGTGGAATAATGTGGCACGAATTTAATTTATTAAAGTGCTGGCTTATTGCTACGTGAAACGAAAAGAAACTGTGGTATTTGTTGGACGTATCTCTCAATCACACTAAAATACACTTGAGTATTAAGATATACTCTTGCCTTTTTGATCTTTTTAAAATTATTGCTATCACATCCTAAATAACCTACCTAAGGAATATTGCTAATACATTTTACATAACTTAACCTTGTCAATGCGTACCTACATTTTTGTACATGTCGTACATTTTTCTTCTTTTCAGAACAATTTTTAAATTATGTATATAACTAAAATTATTTGGAGGCATTTCTTTAAAAGCATATAAAAACGTACATTTTACTTATTATATTGCTATTGATTACGTACTCATTTAAACAAAATTTAATATCATTGTTGAGTTGGAATAGGGATTTCTTTTTATTCCGAAAAGCCAACCACTGTCATACACAAGAGCATAATCTGTTGAAGTCACCTAAGTTAATGTCAATTTTATTGCTGTGATTATTTTTCCTATACCCGGCTACTTACTGCAGCCTAATGGTTTCCTAAACTTAGGAATAGCAACAATTATAAACATTTATGCATGTGTATACATTATATGATTAAACATTCTGTGTCTTTTAATTAAGAAGATTCCGGATTCTTAATTTCTGCCCTGTATAAAATAGTATAATACTATCTGGCAATTAGTAGACTAGGCACCTACGGTACTAAAGCTTAACGGAAATTAATGCCCCGTACCGGAAATTGCAAAAATACCAAAACCAAATATTTTCTGGTGTCTGAATTGTCGGAAACTATGATCTGCTATATACATATATGTATAGTACGGACTACGGAACTTTGAGAATATTCGCTATCGGGAAGAAAATGCTATTTCCAATTGGACAGTTTTACCTACTCCATACTACTATAAAACAATAAAATATTTACCGTTAATTGTATACATATATGCTGCTACAATAAAAATTACAGTAAAGCACTTCTATGTAAGGTTGTGTTGTGTGTGTTTATCTGATCAAATTGTGTCAACATTTCCATTAATTAGCTAAATAAAGATCTAATTACTAAATTTGGACTCAATTGTTCCCAAATTGTTTGACGACATACTTTCGTCGTAAGACGTCGGGGACCATTCTGATTCTTCAGTAGTACTTATTGTCGGTAATGTTTCAGGCACTTCTGTTAATTCTGTTTCTGAGGAGGGAACTAAAGCTAACTGAGAGGAAGTTTCATTTGTATTTGGCACAGCAGAATGATAATTAGTGTTGTTCATTGGTACTCGCCGTGGCGAAAGCCAAGGCTTAATAGGAAAACTTCTGTGAATAATTTTGCGATTTGTAGGGAAAACAAATGGTACATCACATCCGCCACTATAACTATTGCTTCGTTGTTTTTCGTCTTTGAACTCCCAGTTGTCACTGTAGAAGGATAATTGGGAGCTGCGGGTGTTTGTGTCCACCCCACTTGCGGAGCATTCCGAAAATATATTGTTGGATCCTGATGCATCGCCAAATTGGGCATTGGAATTCGTACTGCTACTACTAGGATCTCCATCTAACATAAACTGATCTGTAAAACATTCCATATGAGACTAACAAGTACGGGTAAAGGTGCTAAAATTGTTAAGGAATGAGAAATCGTAAAATCAGCTTACATCTGCGGAGTTGCTTTCGTAGAATACGGATTTGGTTTTCATAGGTGATTATCGTTGCTCTGTCAAGGGCTCTTTGATGATTCGGACTTGCATTGCGGATAGGCGATGGGCATATTGGGCTGGAGCCCTTTAACGGGGAAACTGATAACTGGCCATCAGGGGCCGTTAAAGGAATTGTTAGTCTTGTGGAAGTTAAGTCATTTCTTGACGATGCCAGATTGCGTAATAAAATTCTTTCCTCTGTGGATAACAAAGAAAGTATCTCATGCATTGATAAGACAACTTTGTTGCCCTTTTCATTACAGCTTAATAAAAATAAGGAAGTTTATACGTACCTGCCGTGCACTGCTCTTTCTTAGAAAATAAGCCACACATGCATACCTGTGTTTCAAAATCAAAATTAATTTTCGTATACCCCATATATGAATATAGTATATATTTTCATAATATTTTTCTTCTGAAAGAATTATGCCCATATATGCATAGCATACATAAGTATTAACAAAGTGGATAGGTTATAAACATTTTAATTAATATACACTGATACTCCGTAACCCACACCATTACGGAGCATTACAGCACAGCTCAAATAAAGTGCATATTGCCCGAGAGAATACATATCAGAGCAGTTGTAAAACTGTATTCGTTTTACAAAGAGTACCGGATTATGTGTTTGTGTTTATGAGAGAGACTACAAATGAGAAATCCCTCATAAATACGTAAATCCAGCCTAATTTATTTACACCAGCTTGAATAAATCAAAACTCTTTACTCTTTACCCAAACTAGAAGAGCCCAGCAAGTAAAAAATAAAACCACGTTGATAGCTTCTCGGAAGTCGCGTCGCTTATGGTCAAGGTAAGTCCTCTGCAAAATTGAAACATTCACATTCAATACAATTCTTTTCTGCTTTGCGCTTCAGAGTGTTATTATTCCGCTATGTACCCGAACTCTCCATACCATTCCGGAATAGGCAATTGAATACAAAGCAGAAATAACAGGCACAATATTTTCTTACCAGCAAAATGCAAATGAGAATGATGATGGAAAACAGGATTCCTACAATAGCCTTGACTTTATGGGAATCGGGACGATCGTGTGATTTATTCCAAACTTCCTATAAGAGAAAAATAAGTATTCAGAATCAGTATAGTTGGTAGTAGAATGAAATTCTCAGTAAGATTTACTGTAGTGCATGGTAATAGTGCATCAAGGTAAATATAAAAGTTTGAATGTGTAATTTATATATATTATTTAGTAGAGCTAGCTTAAAAATATATTTCGTATATACAGTTGAAAGGTAGAACTTACCACAATAACAAAAAGTAAACTTAAGACTATAATGATGACAATCGCCCCAATGATAATACAGCCTAATTGTGTGCACATGAAGAATATATAAGGAAAATCATGCAAAGTCTTGCGTTGCACCGCACTAATTGACAAGGTTGGCAGTTTTGATGAATTAGGTGAAAAATCCGGCGAAAACTTTTTAGGTGTTACAATTATATTAAGAGTAGTAGAAATAAGTATAGAGGAAAATTAGACGGAGAAATTCCTTTGGAGATGACTTGACTGCATGGAGAAAGAAACATCTTCTGCTAGCGATCTCTGTTTCGAGCAACTTCATGCATTATTGTTCGGAATGTTATATGAAGGACCTTCATAAGGTACTACATAAGTATAATATTATGTATATATATATTAGTTAAGGGTATTAGGAAATATTATATGTATGTTTATATATAATATATGAACTACCTACCATATCAAGGAACGTAACGCTAACCTAATATCACATTTCTACACATACTACTACAATATATAATACTATTCCTCTACTAACCTAATCTTCTTGTCTATTGAATCCACGAGCATGCAGCAAAGCAAGAGAGAAAGCAGGCCATCCAATATCCAGCCAGCTTTCTCCTTCACCAAAGGAGTCCATTCACGCAGTTCTACTTCTCCAGAACTCCTGGCCTGGCCTGGCGGACCAAACCAGGCGGATATAACGTTACATAATACTGGGTATCTGTCTTGTCTTTAGTTTACACTCTGGCAGTAGCAAAAGCGTTCCGGCCTAGAATCTTCTCTTGTTTAGTGAGTATAGACTGGGGAATACACACTTATTGTTAGTTATACAGATATACTGACTTGACTGCATGGCTTGTCTAGGATACACTACATACATGCAATAAGGTGAATTCGATATGTATGCGCTAGTACTTAGTAGTTAGTACTACTCTACTCAGTCTCCCGGCATTCCTGTTTTAGTTTCCAGCTAGACAAACTATTGTTGTATACCACATACCAACATACAGTAGTTTGGTCTTGGAATTTCGGTGATTTTTTATACTACGGCAGGCAAGTAGACAGTTAGACTCCAGCGAACCCACTCTCCACTCTTGCTCAGAGCAAAAGCGAATGCGACAGACGGAGGAAATCGATAAAAATCTTGTGTTTTATATATAGACCGTATTAACCGGTTTAGTTCCCCAGGTCCGCAATCTGCTGAGTTTTCGTAGACCTACATATCCTTCAAATACTATTGTAATAAATACGATCATTCTGGTGATTGCTTGGAATTTTTAATATAGTCAGTAGTAATGTAAAAAGGTACATTCTATGTAGGTATGAAGTAAAATGTATGCATGCAGATACATACATGAGAAACATTTGATCTCCAAGTATTCACTTGTTACAAAGATATTGTGCAAATAATTTATAGTCTTACCTTGCCATTGCCTGTAGTATAGGTAAAGTAAAATGTTATGTGTATTTAATTGTGAGGAACAAAATTCAAGCCTCTAGTTGTTGAGTAACCTGGAGTTTAAAATAAAACGAAAGTTATCAGTAATTCAAGAAATCTGACTAAACCGAATAGAATCTAAAATCTAAATGAATATATACATTTTGACATTTGCATAATAATAAGGTCTAACATGACTAATACAATGTTGCAATTTGCAATGTAAGTCCCATTTTTGTATATACTACTATCCATTTGTTGTTTCACCCATTTTAGGCCATGTTTTTCTTTAAAAGAATCAGAGTGAAAAATACGGTACATATACGTATATAGTAAGTAGTATTACTATGTACGGGAAACCAACATCAAAAATACTAATATTATTTGTAGCATCAAATAGACAAGAGCAAGCCAACAACTTTGTGACACGCTCATTTTCCCCATGCTTAGAATGAAGATGAACTATTTTTTACTTGGGTAACTCTACTGCATTCGTATAATGAATTACACTTCGTGCGAGCCGAAATTCATTTACAAATGTTAGTCAGTTAGCGTAAATGTACACAGAAAAATAAATCCAGATTCCGGAAATTCCGGATAGTAGCAGTAGTAGTGGTGTTTCCGGATAGTGGATAATTATTTTCAAGTAAAGATGAGCTTCTAAATGGAAATGCAACGGTTGCTTTGTTAATTTTTGCCAACTACACATAAAATATTATTTAATTGTATCCACACTTCCCACACTACAATTCCGAGCTTTACAGTTACGACATAGTACATCCCCAGCGACTTAAATATTAGATGGTGGGGTTGAGATAGGTCAGTTAGGAGTCAGGAGGTTTTCATGAGCTCATTTTGTAGTGGTCCCTGAGGAGACTATGTAAACAATCCAATCCTCAATAGGAATTTGTGCAAATATGGCAAATCCCTTCCTGTCAGTGCAAAAAGTAATGGGTATATTGTGCAGCCGTTTACACAGCTTCAGTGGAATACAAATTGCTGAAACCGGAACGACAAAATTGCAAATGAATTTGATTCACATACTCATGTGACTTTTTCCTGACCCGAAAATCTCACACGCAAAGTGTTCGAGTATGTGGATTTAATCTACTACTTGCTGACTTGCCGATCGTGAGAGTATAGTTAATTCTGATGTTGTGTATGTCTCATGTGACCATTATTTATGCATGCATTTTAGGTTGTTCCCGAATCGGTATTTAGTTGAAATGGCTTCAGTTTACCTCATGAATGAGTATTGTACTGGGACACTGCTTATACACAGATATTCCTTCACATTTAAGCAATGTATTACTGCATTTAAAAAATGGATTATAGTAAAAATGCCATATTTAGTACAATAATATGATTATACTTACATATGTATTGGTACATACGAATAATAATGATTCTATGTGATTCAGTACAGTTGGCACAGTTAAAGTTAATAGTGTAATACAAATAATCTATCTATCTTTGCAGAGTTTACCTCACGTTAATTACTGCCTCCAACTACTTAATCATCATTGCCATTACACATAAAAGCGCTTTTAGGTAACTACCCGCATTAAATATCATAATTATCATTATTAAACGATTTTTGTTGCTCGATGATCAAATAATGCGTCTAACAAACTATTCAATACTTACCTAAAGCAACAGTACTTAATTATACCCAACTATCTACCTTTTGGCTGATTAAAACCGCCTGCAGAATGAATTGAGCATCATTTTAAAGCAACCAAATATTTGTTGTGTACTTATCATTGTACGTTTATTTGTTTATTTAAATTTTTTAAAACCTTTATGTAGCATCATTATTCTTAATAAAAAGATTAAAAAAATGAACTACTTTAACAACTTTTCATAAAGGATTTAAAAACAAAGCACAGACTCCATTTCTATGGTCATAAGGTATTGATAAAGTTACAATGATTATAACATTAAAAACACGAAATTAAATGTAAATATGTTAGCTAAGGGAGAGGACTGCAATTATTCAAAAATTGCATTTTGGTGATGATAGTATAATAGTTTAAATTAAGTTTAAGTTAAGTTTAAGATTAATGCTAAGTGTATTTTAATTTGTACTAATATTTAAATCCCTCTTACACCCAAGTAAGCTGGACCCAACTGTTCTGGTTCAACATGTTCATAAATGTGCTTTCTTGCCTTTTCGGTCTCTTTCTCAGTGTAGAAATTAAATTGTTGAGCAGTTTGCCCAATATATGGTTGCAGAGTTGTCATAAGGGTGATGAAATCCGGTGGAGCTGCAAAATGATATGTAGTCATATTTGAATTAGTAAATTCTTTATGATATTTTCACTGAAAATGAAATTGTTAAAGAAAAATTACAATTCTATAGCTTACAATTGATGCAGATAATAGTCTTGTAAAGATTTCCATAATAGCCATCCAGAGTTGTGGCCATTCGGACGACTAAATTCAAAGCTAGAAAAAAAATAGCATACATAACATTGTAGATATAAACATTTTGAAATACGGACTAGATATCTTTTTCGAGATTTCTTTGAGTATATATGTTATGTATAGTATGCATGAATTATAATTGGCAATCGGTTCTCAACTTACAATTTGGTTCGGCAACATTACTCATTTTAAATCCTTTAATATCGGCAATAATGATAGCTTGGTCGCACTTGGGCGCTAATCGCTTGGTGGCCACACGTCCACTTTCCCACATCTTGGTCTGATGTTGGACATAGATTTTAAGGGCGTCCCTGACGAATTCCTTTGACTCAACGAAGTCAGCAACAAGCCATTTCCCCCAATCGATTTCCAAAACTATATTTACATTGAAAATTATTAGTACATTGTTTTGATTTGAAAATCAAAGGATAGTCTTCAATTGCAAAACTACTAGGGCCTGAATTTTTTACCGGGGCATCCGTCCTTTGTAAGTGAATCTGTTCTGAATGGGAAACGTGCCAATATTTCTGGATCACTGATAGATTCTCCTAATTGATCGATTTTATTTGTCCTGCGCCAAGTAAGGATCTAAATGGAGAAATTTTACATTACGTTGACATTGCATAATACAATTGGAATTATTTATTTTATCTTGCATATTATTAAATTCATACTTTTTGAAGAGATTTGGATGCCTTTCCCACGTTCCATCTGTTTGCTATTGAAAGAGTTAATACATATATATTACGAAAGTTAGCTAAGTAATCCTAGACGTATTTATTTAAAAGTGTAATTATATTTTCTGGAAAAAGTATTCATACGTTTCAATAATCCGATTATGTGATTATCTGAACGCAAATAGTCGTCTGTCAGATATTTGTAATTCAGAACTTTAAACTGTAGGAAAAAAACGATTTGTTAATTTGGTTATGTAATTACTAACAGTAATAAAATGATACCACATTCCAATATTTTCATGAGATGTAATGTATTTGTGCAAGCATTTTGTAAAAATGTAAAAGTAAGCTCACTTGATCTACAGCCAGTCTTTGTTCAGAGTTAAGGGTGTCGACTCTTGTTTTGTCCACCAAGGATGTTGTATTAGCTGTTATTTAAAATAAAATCATTATACAAAAGTATTACTAGTAAATACATATAATAGATGTTTAGATATACTAATTAAAATGTCAATTTGTAGTGATAAAATGAATAATATTTACTGAAAGCGTCGTAAGACAGTCCCTGGACGTAGAGGGGGCCAAACAACGCTACACATAGCGTTAGTGAGATAATCGTTTTCATTTTCGAAAAATTAGATTACGTTGGTATTTGTAGTATCGATTTACTTCAGTGGTTTCCCTTTTATCAGTTAGTTTTACTTTGCTTCCAGACAAGATCTGATTTATTCCGAGAATTTTCCTACAATATTTATACTAGAATAGGGTAATAGAAAAACTTATTTTATTTTTTGTTAATGGTGCATGAACTTTGTTGTTAAGTCAGTAATATAGAGCCATTAAGCCATTGATGTCATAACCTTGTTTTGGAAAACGTTTTCCGATCTGAGATGGCATAAGGAAAAATTGCATATTTGAATCGTAAACTAATTTTTATGTCTAAAGTATGTAGTCCCATTTAAGAGTCAGTTTTTTAACTATAGTATTTTCTTACTACTTACTAGTTTATTACTATAATATATGCATGTTGATACTATTATATAAGCATTTTTTGCAGTTAAAAATTATTGTCTCAGTAGCGTTGTACAGAAATGGATGAATGGTTGGCACTTTTCCCCCTTACATGTTTAAAGGTCAATCCCAATTTCCGAAGCCTTTAAAATATATTTTCAATCATGTTTTCTTTTACATTGGATTACATATTTACATTGCTATTCCTATATTTCAAAAATATCGTATGAAGTTGGTGACTATGACTTTTTGACACATTATGATAATAGTGATAGGGGCACATTGCCCCAAATCGTAAAATATGCCACTGCACTACTAATACAACTAATTTCAAGGTAAATGAAAATGTTGTAGACAAACTGCGTAAAATAAATCGTCCCATCTGCAATTTTATATGGCCTATGGACTAAAGTCATTCATTACATGTTGTGTCATGTGTGGCAAGTGGCACTGACGGGCAATGTACTAACAAACTTAACATGCAGTACAGATACAGAAGACAAGACAAAGTATAAGAAGATATATTATTAGTTAACTGGTTTTGTTTGTGCGCAGATATGCTAAAACTACTTTTTAGGAATCTTTAATTAGCAAATAGCTTATGGTAGCCCTGAGTCCGGATTCCCATATTTTTAAATTCATGTTATTGCTTCAAGTAATCATCACCATCGCCAATACTTATTATAGTCCAGGTCCAAGTCCAGAGTCCAATATACTATAATTCGTCCTTAGTCCTTTTTATATTACAAAACATTCTAAAACTTGCTTGCTGGGAGGTAATTGATAGTCTCAATTTTACTGCCGAAGTATTTTTTATTGGGCGGGATTTTTAGAGACTGTTGCATAATATACAAAATAATAATTAATCAGGGTTGTTTGCAATTTGCAATTGATGCACCAAAAATCGCAAAAATAGTAAAATATATAAACGTTGCTTTAATGATATCTATCTGCTACCTATCTTTTACAACATTTATAAGTGTAGTACACTGTACATACCACATGCTGTACATACTCTAAATATTCAATAATGCTAGTATTATTAAGTGGTTGAGAAACCACTTTATGCGAATCTTCGTCTGTCTGTCCACGATCGCTGTACCGTTCCAACATTTTGAGATTTTAGAAATTGATTGAATAGGTTCTAACGAAGAACTGATTAATTTTTAAGCCAAATCGGTGACACCAGACGTGACGGAGTTATGGCTATGGTCACACCCATCAATTTTTTATATGCGAATAAATGAGAAGTGGGGTATCATTTGAAAGCTCTTGATGTAAGAAATCCAAATGTGAACCTCAATTTACCCCAAACATAGAGCACTGTGCGCTTTGGTGAGAATTCAGTTTTAAATGTCTCTAATATGTCATGTAAATTATTTTCATCAATGTTTGGTGGCACAACCGAGCTCAACCACTTGGTTACTTCCGTTTGCCAATGGTTTATTGAAATAAAAGATGTCTATATTCTATTTAGTAACAATAAAGCGTGGTAAACGTTGTAGAAAAGGAGCTTTTATTATCAATATTATAAAATAAATTGCATTGTTTATCATTGTGATTATCATGGTTGTCATCGTGGTGATTAATGAAATCTCACGTTGCCCCACGTCTAAGGTATAGTTATATTCTTGATGTCAATAGCTTTCCAACGATGCCCCACTTGCCATATGTTTGGGGTCGGGGTCATATTTGGGGTTGGGGTCATAACACCCAGGTGTGGGGTCGGGGTCATAACACCCAGGTGTGGGGCCGATGGGTGAAACTGTTGTACGGCTGGATTCCTAATGTCATACGCTTTCCATCTCATCTTATCTTTTAGGATGTCATCTCATTTGCCATATTATGTTGTCATTTAAAAAAATTGGGGAGGGGTCAAAATTTCGATGGGGTGGGGCCGATTGACCTCAATTTTCAGTGGTGTCGCCGGAGGCACTTCAATAGATTACCCTAATAATTTGAAGTCTATGTCTCAATCCATTTTTGAATTATACCGCAACCAGATGGACGGACACACAGACAAACACTACAAACCTATAAAGAATGAGACAAGCCACTTACTAAAGCAGTAATATATATCTCAGGTCAAACTCTACGTCAATGTATGTAATATAAAGATTGTCTCAACTACCCTGTTTTGGCCAGTTTTGTCAGTCTTTCCTAATGGAAAAATCAAAACCAACTTTTTGTATACCAGCAACATTTTTTCCAGTACTTTATCATTCTTGGTTGCTCCTGCCGGAGCGGAGGGATTCGACATAATGCACAACAGTCGTGGGATGCACCCTCACGACGGATCCGAATTTCGGGGCTTTACCTAACTTAATTTTACCCAAACGAAACCCACCGGGGACAAATAATAAATGGTACCAAACGGAATTTCGGTGTTTAAACCTCGAAATTCGGTTAGGTTGTGCAGTGCACGACCGTCGTGCATTATGTCGAATCCTTCTCGGGTAAGCAAGCACATTCGCGTAATTGAATGCAAATATAAACGATACAAAAGCATAATTCGAGACTCGAGAACGTAGAAAACAAGTTCCATTCTTTCGCTAAACGTCGGTTATATAAGTAAGTGTACGTGTAAGTAGTTCATAGGAGTTTTAAACAAGTTTTTTATCGAGTGTTAAAAACTGGAACATTAAGAATAACAATGAAAGGTTCTATTTTCTTTCCATTGGGATGAGTAAAGAATGATGTAAAAATCGTACTGGCTATTTTTGTCGATGTTGATGCATTAAATACTATCACAACAAGCTAAACAATTGCAAGTCTATGTTGAAAAATATTATGTATACAAAGATACAGACGACATAGGAATTTTAAGAACGAGGAGCATAGGAAGTTATAGTATCTATGTAATATGTAGTAATAATACTTTTTATTATCTGCCTTGCCATAATAATTGAGGATAAATGTGACAGAGAAAATGGCATATTTGATAACGATTACTGTCACTGCCAGATAACAGGCGCCCGTTGGAAATCGACCTACTATTTCTAGTTGGGCAAATAGGTTGATTGTTGAGTTAAGGTCGATTTTTGTAATTAACGTGAGAATAAATGGGGAAATTGATTTTTTTTAATTTTTAAATTAATTCAGCTGCATGTATACGGACAGTAGCCTCACAGTACGACAATTTATTAGTAAGTTTCACAACTTTGTTACACCTGTTTTACAATAGTTTATTTGATAATGCATGTATATTTGCCAAAAAGCATTGTTGATATTTAAAAAAAATTATTTCGCAATTCCTTGTTCACTGTGAATTTATTTAGAAACGAAACTAATTGGAATTTCTTTAGAGATTTTGGTTTCAATAAAATTATTTAAGTGTCAATAAAGTGTATATAATTTTTTATTTGTGGCCCATTGTAGGCCAAAACTAAATATATAATGGGCATTGGCCACCAGCAGCAGCGGCCAGCCAAACACTGCATACTTTACTACACTATACACAATGCATATTTTGTATGCGATCGTGATTTCGAGTTTCCAAATTAATTATTGCAGGTATAGGTGTCGTGAAAATTTTAAACCACATCTCCGTTGAACTAAACCTGAGCTGACATTTCAATTACTTATTTTAATTTTTTAAACCAAAGGTACTTTTATTACACTCACATAACACAAAGTGGAGTTTATTACCTCGTCTATTATTGTTACTTCCCCAATTCTGTTGACAAGTGTATTCGCTCGTTTAATCTCAAGTGAAACCGTTCATATGGCAGTTGTACATGAGTATTCTGCCAGTAGAGTGTTTAACAAAAAATACGCAATTTTGCTGTTGTAAAAATAGAAATGTGCATGATATGTATTTATAAAGAAAACGTTGGTGCATTCTTTTACTGTATTGTATGCACATTCACTACATAATTTTCACTACAAGAAATTAAAGATAATGAATATTGCTGCCAAAATAATTTCTAAATTATTAACTAGCTTGAGCCCTCGAGCTTTACAGTCACTTTCCGGCAATTTGTAGTCAGAAATGGCAGGGTACCCTGTGTATTCTGATATTTTTGTATTCTTAATTCCGTAATTTTTAGGAACACCGAAGTTATAAGCGAGGAAAGTTTTATTTACTTCTCCTTCATAATTTCCAGCAGTGAATATTGCCTTATGATGCCCATATCGAAGAAATTCCTGCACATTATTTCGTAACTTATCTGTCCATTCTAAACCATTTAAAACTTCAGAGAAAAGTTTGCCTTCCATTTTCTCTGGGGCCACAATTGTAGGGTCAAACAAATTTCCTTCGGTCCTAAAACCAGTAATATAAATTTAAAACCTTTACTGTATGCGGAAAATGTTGTGGAATTGGTTAATAAAAACAGTAACTACTTACAAATTGACTTGTGTAATACCAAACTGGTCGAAGAGTTCTGGAAGAGGGTAATGACTCTTGCACCCTCTCAACGCAATTCTGGGATAATATATCAAGAATGAATGGCACATTTCATCGTGTGTGCCTTCTCCGCCCAATGTCACAACATCTCTGTCCATTGTATCAAATACACATTCTGTATGCAACAAAAACGACAGTAATTAACTGTGAACCCTTTGGCATAACATTTATTTTGTTCTAACCATAAAAATAATTCGAAGTTCAATTTTTACCGTTAACTAAATGATCTCCAGGCATAAGTTTAATTTCCTTTCTCAATTCTCTTGTTTGCTGATAATCAAAGTCATAGTTAACATCATTCAGAATCCAAGGCAGTTCCATTCCGTCTCTGTATTGACGTACTCGTATTTGCCGTCCTGAATGAATTGTTTATCAGAAATACTGTAAACAATTTCATATACTGCTACTATGTAATTATAAACAGTCTACTACTAAATTCAACATTTTTTGTCACTTTCATTACCTGCAATATGAGAGTGCATATTAACAGCAATGATATTAACACCTTCTGGGGGCACAAGAGCTTGTGTGATTTCTGAACTGCAATGCCCTGCAACAACATGATGCTTAGCTTGAGGTGGGAGTAAAAGTGCAGGATTAACTTCATGGCCAACCATGATGATTGATCCTTCGTGCTCCCTTTTTATTTAAGAATATGAAATAAAAGTATTAACGTTTTTTTTTAAAACACGGTAACTGTTTTTATATATATCATCGTAAGGTAAGTATAAGCCCATTAGTATTATACCTTTTCTTGTCAGTGTAAAATGTATCAAAGCCCGTTGTGTAATTTATTCCAGCAATTGCTTTAGGATTTTCATAGTGAACTTCCAACATAATGTACAAACTCCCTTCAGGATCCGATTCTGAAGATGCTTCTCCAAATGGTATTCCAACATGTTCGGGCAGCATAACCCTCTGAAATAAAGATATTTCTATCTATACTTAAAGGTTTAGCCAAATAATTAATCTCAGTATTATAATTTTTGATTTTAAGGAATAATCTTAAGATCTCGATTTACAGCGAAATCCTATATTATGAATTTTCTGCCTCACCTTTCCACCTACTGCCCATCCAAATAGTACTTCATTACAATAGTTTCTCATGTATAGTAGTTCTTCAAAACAATCTTTAGCTTTTATCTTTGTTTCGGCCAATAATTTTTCGAGATGAGCAATGTTGTCCATCCTGCAAGTCGTTACTGTAAAATGGTGAGTGTAAAGAACTGCCTCTGTAGAATTAAGATATGCTTCAACCTATACAAAGCAATAAAAGCAAATAAAATCCATATATCTATATTCATTTAATCCATATTCAAATTATTAAAATTGTCAAAGACAATTTCTGTTAAAATTTCTTCACTGACCCCAACAAGGTATTTCTGACTGTCAAACTTTGGAAACTTGTGAAACGAACAAAGGTAAGATGTTCTTACTGGAGGAACAGGATTGGTTACACGAATTTCGTGAATTTCGAATCTAACAACAAAGTTCCAGCAATTCAATAACAGTAAACATCGTAATTGCTATATCTGCTAATTTCATGGATGTTTTAGACAAATAATTATATTTATACAAATATAATGTAAGATGAACTATAAATAGCTATAGATAGCATTTTAAAAATTGGATATTTAATTTAACCCACTGCTCAATATCGGTAATTGGTGAAGGGGGATCTAGCAGTAAAAATTGTCGTCCACCTCTGTCGGTTTCGCTGTGCTGCTTAATATCGTCAGTTTTTCCAAAAGACCAAATCAAATTAATGGTATTGGCCTAAATTTAAAAAATAATTTGGCTTTTATAACAAAATCATGTTCAAGTTAATATAAATGTTTTGGTCTGAGTTTGATCACAATTTACCGAAATAATAATATCACCCTCTGTGTCGCAAGTATCGAACAGTCGCTTGAATTTCAAATAAGTATGTGTGTCATTCTCTTTGGCATCTAAAAGTGTCCAATCCTGCGATTCATCAAGTGTAGGTAGCCATTTTCCTGTACCATGATAATCCTGAAAGTAGCAGCAGAGCAAATAAAGAAAATGTGAATTGTCAATTAAAATGCATAATTAATAATTAATGACAGGTTCGATGAACTAAAGTTGTAGAATGGTCGGTTTACTTTAAAGTACTTTCCGCCGTCCTTAAAGCCTCCTATGACAATGTCTGCGTTATCCATGCCCGCCTTGGGTGCTAAGCCAAATCCAACGTAGCCACGGGTCTTGACGGTAACATCAAAAGTAATTTCCTTGTTTTGCATATCCGGATCGTACCCCATAACGTAATTGCACTCCGGGTCTCCCGGGGCAAGACATTCTTCTTGTCGCTCAGTAAAACCATTTTTAAATAATGCAATTACGACCAATACTACAAGTGTACTGCCTCTCATACTCATGATGACTATTATACTTAATAAATAAATTAAAATGTTACCCAAGATATTAAACAAATTATTAGAAAGAGTGAGTAAATATTTAAGAGAATCGGTTGCTTTTAAACAAAACTTTTGTTCTGTCCGATAAAAACTCTTTGATAAGTAAACCCTTATATTTTGCGATGACTTGAGTAATTGAGCACAAAATTCCAATACATAATCAATTGAAGTATAATACATTTTTATGCCTAACAAGGACTAGCTTTTAACCCTTGCAATCAATACAAATGTATATTAGTGAGCAGTAAAATCAATGTAATATAATGTAACAAAACATTTTGAAGGAACATTATTTTTCAAATTAATTCAATCTAAGTAGGTTTCTGATAACCAATAAGTATCAAGTAGAACAAGGTAAGTTCTAAGTAAATGGCTATCTTAAAAAGTGACAGTAAGTTACGTAATTAATAACCTCATATATTTCAGTATCATGGAATGACGTAATTGGTATTGGGATGAGAAAATAAAACCGATCAAACGGATGTCTCTATGTATCGTCGTAATCAAATTTTGTAAAATGTTTTCAGTAGATGAAAATAGTTTAAATGTCGTATTAGAGGCATTTATTACTAAATTCCCACAAAATTTCATATTACCCCATATATGGGGTACATTGAGATTGATATTTGGATTCCATACGTCAACAACGTTCCAACGATACCTCACTTACCATATAATATGTTTATATTTAAGAAATGAATAAGTGCCGAGTAGGGAAGTTCATTTACCCGTGGACCGATGTGGCCCCAAAAACTGTCAAAGGTGTATTTTAACATCCTCTCACGCAATCTGAAAACAGGATTGGAAAAAATTGACCCGTTCAACAGTTATTGAGGGAACACACACTCACGGCAACACAAACAGACATCCAAGACGAATTGATGATGTATCTGGCGATACATAATAAGGTGCATGATAACTATATGAAAGATAAAAAATTATTTACTTAGGAAAAAGTATACAAGACTATCTTGTAAAAAGATTCAAAATATCGATTTTTCCTGTGCTTTAAGTATTAATAGCTTTCTAGGGTACATCAACATTATTTGGCATGCATGAGTATTACGCATATATATTTGTATTAATTAAAAGTTGCCTACCTATATAGATTCAATGGCAATGACTAAACAAGCTTACATATCTAAGTATGTCATGCGTCAAATATTTTTCTGGTTAATCATTTTATTACGAATTCTAATAATGTCAATGCAATTTTAATTGTGAGTTATTTCTGTTCAGATATTTTTTATTTATAAGCCTTTGATGAAGTGTACCATACAAAAGGATAAAAAGATGCTTAATCTTCTGTTTAAATATTCCGTTTTAATGCTTATCTTAAAAATTGGTATAAACATAATTACGTAATGACGTAGGTATCACCACAATCATTTATCTTCGACACCAACCACGACACGGGTCCGCAGCTTTAGTTTTACCTGTATCGCAATAGTGGTGGAAGATAGGATGGAAAGCTATCCAAATTCAAATATACTACTTTTACTGTACCTACATATACAGGTATATGTGGATTATCTGTCTTGTCTTTCCAGCGAATATGCAATAACTAAGCCTGAATTTATTTTACACACTAGAATTCCAAAAATTGCTGACTTTTGTACATGTATGGGCTATACATTCATATAAATAATGCATATTATGCAGAAATATGTCTTGCGATATTAATTGTTTTGTGTGATACGTGTTATAATAGTAGTAAATTATAGCTTTTGCAGATCTGAACAAAAAGTATTCACTTGCACATTAAAGCATATTATTTCTTTTCTGTGAAACATGTTTTCTGGAGTTGTATACATAGCGAACTTCGCGTATTATAACATATTAAAAATTTTAAACTTCACCAGTGGAATTTTTTAATATATGGGTCCTAAAAAAGAATGATAATTATTGCCATTGCATAACAGAATGGAACATTCTCACAATAACCTACCGTAAATCCTTTAATAAACACCCTGGGGTGACGGTCTCTGTGAGTCATGTGTCTTTACCATTCAAGTGGGGGCAACACCAGCGTTTTTATATCACATATTCATTTGTGACACCACACCGTATTACGTAATAGAAATATAAGGTGGCTTCCGTTTAGAGTTATAGTAAAAAAGTTGGAAAGGAATAATTGGAATATAAACCATTATTATCAAATGGGACAACAATATCTAAATTAGCATTCTTTTTATGATATTTATAAAGTTTTTCACATAAAAAGATAATGAATGCTATAACACATCCAAATAACAAAAGTAAGAAAGTGAATTTTGTTCCTTGAAAAGAGAATGATTGTGGCTGATTTTTTTGTTGCACATTGTTAGCAAGGAGAACAAAGGAATAAAAGTTTTCGGAGAAATTGTTTTTTGGATGTAAGAGTTTTTCTAGTTTGTGCAATTCATTGATTTGTTTTTCTGCTTTGTTGAAGCGTCTCCAACGGTCAGGAATACCGGATTGATACAATGCAGCTAAAGCTGGGGTAAAAATATCTAAAAAGAAATTTCGATATCCATACCAAGGACCTCTGTTTGTAAACGGGTTAAAATCTCTGTTCGTTACTGCATATGAGTCTGTATAACGAAGCATTAATTTTCTAAATATTTCTACATCGGATTCCTTGCTTAAAACCGCAAATTGTCTAGGTATCGTCCAGTTCCCATGATCTGTAACCATTTCTAAATTATTTAAAAGTCTGTACACCAATATGGAATGGTCATGCTTAATGAACGCTGTTCTGCCTCTAAGCTCCCGGAAAAAGGTGACATTTCTTTCAGGCGGTGCATTATCAGTAAAATCAGGGATGACCATTTCTTTGAAAGTGGAGAAAATCTCACCAGGTCTTGGTGGATACAGATGAAAGGTTATTGTAATCATGTACATTCTGATATCCAACACTTGCTTCAGGGTCTGAGGAGCAAGTGGTGGCGAAATTGTTGTTAAAAATGAATACACTGTTCCCTTGTAGGCATTATTGAGAATAAATACATTAAAAATACAAAACACAATAATACATGGCCCTAAAATGCTTGTATTTACTAAATAATTGAGCCTGCTTTGACTTTGTTCCAAGAAAATTGCAACAGTGGATACAAAAAGATAGTCTTTCAAGCTGTTTTCACAGTAAAGCCTAGAAAGTAAATATATAATCCCAGTAAACATTGGAATCAGCGAAAAGTAAAGGATCCACGTTAGTGAGTCAAAGGGTCGCCATAAAGCTGAAATTTCAATTCCATTTTTGTCAATGAAGACCACAAATATATAAGGCTCGTAATCTCCTCCATAAGAAAGCCAACGAACTTTAGCATGAGATTTTCTCAAAAACGTCCAACTGATAAATTTATAACTACTACTTTCCGTATGATCTACAACTGCAAAGTTTGCAAATCGTCCATTGGCAGTATTTGTAAAATTTAGCTTCCTCCCTATAATTGACATTGTACACTTTTTTTCATTAGTTCTAAGGCCATATTTCAAACTGCAAGTTGCCCCATTGTTAGAGTATAACCCCGACACAATGGGCATTCCATTTAAATTCTTGTAAAATGTTGTCCACGATAATTCTACATCTGTTATATCTTGGGAATCGTCAATATGTATAGTAGTAAATAATATTCCATTCATCGGATACATTTGATTACAGTAGAGACATGGTAATAATATCTCAGATCCTTTCTGAATGATAAAATATTTAGATGTTAGTGTAATTGGGATTAAATTTGCAACCACTGCAGTCAATAGAGGTATTTTCACTTTGTTTCTTCTAGTATTGTCTGTAAAAAATTCTAATGAAATATCATTGTCGGTTATAAGTAGAATGTAATTCGGATTCTCGTTTAAGTATGACATGGCTTGAAATAAATGGATTATAAATTGATGATTTCCCTCTGAAAGGTAGAGATCGTCCAAAAATACTATAGATACAACGCATGGTTGATGCTTCAAATAATTAGTAGATTTACGGTTTAGTATGAGTTTCTCAGGATCCGGAACATTGTATCTATTTAGTTTTGCAGATGGCAGGGTGTCAATGAGAAATGTACGAGGATATAAATCTGTGTCACTGTAATGCATTTTTCGAAAATTGTCAAGCCCAGATACTTTACTAGAAGGATTCCTCTCATTGTGAATCATTCCCACAAATTGAATATGACATTGAATTCGTTTAAATGTACTTAGAAAATTTGTAACACTCTTTGAGACTACATCGTGAGTGTAAGAAACACTGAAAAAATGTAGAATCAAAATGGCCAAAACGCAGACATTAATAATATGACAATTTTTCATTTTCTATAAGGTATACCTACTTATGAACAAAGTATTACAGTGTTGAATTATTTACTCTCACCTTTTTATATTGAACTTTTACGAGAAAATTGAGTATAAAACAAATATTGTAAGCAAGAAACAAACTACAGGCGAAAGTAGTAGCAGTACTTTATTCCCTTGCCTTCGCAATACATACTACAACTTACCACATTTAATTATGTGATTGATAATATTGCCTTGATAAATAATAAAAAAAGGTAAGAAATTTTTCTTAAAGTAGGATGTCCATGAATATTAAACTACAGTGCTATTGTTTACTTTTCTAGAAATCCGGACAATGGGCTTATAGTGCATAAAGTTTTGTGCATAAGTTTTTGCAAACAAGTATTCTTGCCATTGTTATTGTTACATTGCCTTTAATTTTGGATGCGTTATGTATTATATCCTCGCCACCACTGCGCTGTTAAATAATTATACTTTGTAATTCATAAATAGTTGAAGGTCAGTTTGAAATAAGTGACAATCAACTTCAAATTGAATAAATAAGCAAGTAGATATACATAGCCAGTTAAAAGTAGTACCATAACGTATGAATATGTAGTATGTAGTATGTAGTTTATATTCGGGGTATTTTCAACGTACCTAAATTATTACACTCTAAATAGTTCTAGCTTCCTTGTTATGTAGCACTACTCAAATACAGTATGATATTACGCACATGTTTCCACAATATGTAGTATGTAATGTAAACCGATGTATAGGGATATGATTTGGGTGGATAAATGACATTTTATAGTACTAGTAATGGAGTTTTAAGTTTTAGCCAGGTGAAGATGAATAAAATATTTAGCTTATAAATACGTAAGCATCAGCATCCTATTTTAAGCAAGGCAAAATATAATTGTTTATTTTCTTAAATACCCAGAAATAACATAGAAATAGAAATACAGTATAATTACAACCGTATGATTATATAGGTTACATGATTATTACAGTATTTACAGTAAGCCCCGATAACGTTACAACAAATCACCTATTTAATTGCACTATCGCACATTGAAGATAGGATTTTAGTTTTGCTGTGAATTATTCGAAATGAATTCTGCCAAACTAGATACAGTTGGGAAATCACTTAAAGTAGAAGAACTCAATGTAATCTTACTGCTTAATACAGCTTGAAGTCTGTTTCTCATTTCTACTGTCATGAGGGAGTCCATACCCATATCGATGAAATTTTGATTTTCGTCGATACTATCTGATTCCGTCATTTTTAAAACCTGTTTGATCAACACCTGTAGTTGCATTTTAATATATTTATGCTTTTCATCTCCTGACAAGGAGTTTACCTCTTTCCAAAATGTCTCAGAGTCTATGACAGGAACTTCTGAACTAGATTTTTCATTAGAACTTTGTGTGATGACATCTTCCAAATAGTGCTGTGTATGTGGGTATATGGCCAAGTAAGCCGGGGGATCAAAGTTGACAACAGTTGTCCGAATATGTTGGGAACTCATAAGAAATTTCAATGATTCAATCCCTTGGGCAGGGGAAAATGGTTTTATACCGAAAGCTCCTTCATTTCCTACTGCCGTTTTTACAGCCACACCCACATCGGACCAAGAACCCCAATTAATGCTTGTTCCCACCAACCCAAGAGAATTTCGATAATATGCCAGGGCATCTAAAAATCCATTAGCAGAAGAATAATTAATCTGTCCAATAGGAGCCAATATGGATGTGATCGAAGAGAAAAGAACAAAATGCTCTAGATTGTAGTCCTTTGTTAGACAATGAAGGTTCCAGCCCCCATTGACTTTCGCATGAAATACAGATTCGAATTTCTCCCATGTTTGGTTCGCAACCGTTGCATCGGAAACAGTTCCTGCGGCATGCATTATTCCCCTAAGGGGAGGTAAGTTCATTGTTGGATCTTTTATATTTGACAGTAATTGGGCACATTCGTCAAAGTTTCCTGTATCGCACTGCATATATATCACCCTAATACCTAGCTTGCTAAATTGATTTTCGACTGCTTCGGATTTTTTGTTGGGGCCTCTACGATTGACCAGAATAATATTTCGCGCCCCATGTTTGACCATTAAGTTAGTAACTTCCAGACCTATACCCCCTAAACCCCCTGTTATAAGATAACTGCTCTCTTCATTAAAAATCTGCTTAATAACATTGATATTTCCTTCGACAGTTGTCAGTTTGGGCATTGTTATTACAATTTTTCCAATATGACGTGCCCTTTGCAAATATACCAAAGCTTCCCTAATTTGACAAGTGTCAAATCTGACATAGGGTAAAGGTCTCAAAAGATTTTCCTGAAGTAGTTGAAACATTTTTAAAGTCATCTTAGAGATAATGGTATCATCTACCTGTTCTAGATCTATAACTGTGTATTCCACATCGGGCCTTAGTGGGAGCACTTCATGCGGCTGCCATATACCAACTTTCCCCATTTCTACAAATCTCGCGTTTTTGTTACAAGATGATAAAGTAGTTTCTTTAAAATTTGGCCCCGTAAGGGAATTCAGGACCACATCTACACCTTTTCCGTTTGTGACTGTCATAATCTGCTCCCCATATTCTGTATTTCTCGAATGAAATACGTGTTGTATTCCCAAGGAGCGTAAATAAGTACGCTTTCTCTTTGTGCCAGCAGTAACAATAATTTTTGCACCTAGCATTTGCGCAATTTGTATAGCGCACAAACCAACACCACCCGATGCCACGTGGATTAAAACGGTTTCGTTCTGTTTTAAGTTTGCCACGTGAATGAGGCAGTAATAAGCAGTAAGGAAAGTTGTTGGAAATGCTGATGCTTCGTTAAATGTTATATTACTCGGTTTTAGACAAACGGTTTCACACGAAGCTGTGGTATGACTGGCAATAGCACCGGAAAACCCCATTCCAAACACTGGGTCGCCAATCGAAAATGTTTTAACATCCGAACCAACTGCGGAAATGATACCCGCATAATCCGTCCCAATTACATCGGCTTTGGTGTAGTACCCTTCAGGTTTAAGGATAACCATCACATCCCGGAAATTGAGACTTGCTGCCCTCACAGCAATTTCTACTTCATTTGGTTTCAAGCGCATTTTGGATGCTACACCGAATTGTAAATCGCTTATGGCTCTAGTTTGTGGGAGGAATACAGAATAGCGCTCACTGTTTGGCAACCTTAGTTCCGGTTGGGGAGGCTCTAGTTTTGTAAGCCGTAGGACATAGCGTTTATTTTCTCTAAAAGCTATTTGATAATCTGTGAATTTTGTGGTAAACATTTCAGAGACTACTTCCTTTGCAACTAGTCCAATATCAATAGCATCTGGATCTGCGTCAATTAGAAGCGTTTTGAAAATTGGATGTTCGTTTACAACAGATCTCATGAAACCCCACAATGTAGAATTGGACGGATTTACTGCTGATTGGTCTGCAATATGTACCATCCCTTGGGTCACCATTACTAACTTTGGTGGTCTAGTTAGCCCACATGCTTGTAAATATTGACATACATCGAGCATGCACCCAATTACAGATTTTTGCATATTTGGCGAATCTAGTTCATCGCCAAAATATAAAATCCCCTCAATAACGGATTCATTCTCGTTCAATTGTCCAAAAAGGGATATAAACTCATTTTTAAAATTATGTTCGGATCTTACTACTGAATGCACATTTCGGCCAGCACTTTGTAACTTATGTAGGACAGCCTCAAACAAGCTTCCACCCGATGATACAGCTATCCAGCAAGGAGAATGTTGTTCTTTGCCAAATATTTGAATATTACTCATTGTGAATGTGTTATCTGCTACGGCACAAACTACCCCGCATTCTTCGGAGGAATTTATCGTGATTGTATCATTGAAGCCACATTCTTGAAGAGCTGCACACCATGCTTGGCTGTTTAATAGGGCATGTCGAGGTCGTAATTCGTAATCCTTAAATCTTTGATACCCTTCCAGCACTCCAAAAATGACATCATTATTTCTCACTGCGTTAAGTGTTTCAAAAATTATGAAGTAGCCGGAGGGAACTAAGATTCTCCTGCTGTTTAGGAGAGCTTGCTTTATATATTCTGTTGCATGCAGCACATTCGAAGCTATAACAATGTCGTAGCTGTATGGAGCATAGCCTTGACTTAAGGGGTCTTTTTCAATATCCAGAATAGAATATTCCATGCTTTTCGAATACTTTTCAAATTTAATTTTTGATTGCGACAGCAATCCTGGCGAAATATCAGTGTACGTGTACATAAAAGGCACATTCGAATTTTCAAGAGCTTCCAGAATATATGTTGAAGTGCCCCCTGTTCCAGCTCCAATTTCCAATAGTCGAACAATTGGCAAACTCCCAGTTTTCTGCTCACTCCATTGTTCCAAGGCCTTTTCTATAATGCGTCCCATTGTGTTGTACCCTCTTATCATGGGAGGCATTTCTGTATACAACTTTTGCACAGAGGGTTTCTCTGGATCTTCTGGGAATAATATTGATAATGCCGAAATCTTTCCTTTAAGAATACCTCCTAACGCTCGTCCGCAAACTTTCTGCAAAGCTATAGTTTCGAAGTATTCATTATCTTCACGCATAATGAAGTATTCAACAGCATCGATTTCTGAATCAATATCAGCTATTGGTTTGGGAAGCATGACTACTTTCCATGAAGAACCTAATTCCACATTATTTCTATTGACACCTATTAAGATCCCCTCTTCAGTTAAGATCTCAAAGTAACGCTGGATTAATCCATGATGGCGTGACTCAATATTTCGTTTGACCAAAAAATCCCTAGATTCAACGATATCCCCCACAGCAGGCTTCCAGCCCAATTCAATGAAGGCCTTTAGGATATAAAGATAACATATCTTATTTGAAGCTGACACTACAGGTAAAGATACCAAGGTCTTTTCCCTCATCTCTTGAATGTAATTTTTTAACTTTAGTTTCAAGTCATCAAAAGTTGGTAGGAATTCACAATTTAATCGTGATGCGTTAGGTCCCTTATTCCCCTTCCATATTTCCTGGAACATTGCAGGAAGCTTATTCTTTTGTACATTAAGTGCTCCAACCACTGCGGTCACAGATGTCTTTACCAAAAATAGGCCTTCTAATAATACCAAAATCTTCCCTGTATCATCATATACACCTATTTGATGATATTCCCCATTGTTTCCACGCTTAGTGTAGATATAGAAAGTATTTGCATTGCTTTTTGCAAACCAAACATATTTTTGGGCGCTAACTGGGAGAAACAAATCCTTCCTCTCACAAGGGCCAAACAAAAATGTTTGTACTGCTGCATCCACGAGAATGGGATGACAAAGATACTCATTTATATTCCCACTGTTTTCTGGAATTGGCACCTCTGTCAAAATCTCGTTATCGTTTTTCCACATCGATGTAATACTTTGGAATCTTTTTCCAAATGACATACCTAGCTTAGGCAGCACTTGGTACATTTGGTCCATAGAACTTTGTGTGCATCTGCCCTTTATAGAACTCAAATCAATATGTTGTAGATGCATCATTTCCCCATGAGAGGAATATGGGGAAAATCTACCCGTAGCATGCCGTTTCCATTTTTTATTTTGTGCTTCGTCGATGACTTGTTTGTGAACTGAAATCTGAAATCCGTTAAAATTGTCTTCCTCAACTTTGGACACGCAAGTTTGTAAATGGCAATAATTTTCTTCCAATTCCATTGGAGATTCGACACAGAAATTTTCAATTTGTAATGGAATAATTGGATCTGCCATGAAATCCTCGTTACCCTGCAAAGTACAATTTCCTGCGGCTAAAGCCATCTCCAGCATCCCTGTAAAGGGCATTAGCACCTTTGTGCTTACTTGATGATCTCTCATATATGAAATATCTTCCAGCTCAAAGGAATGTTGATAAATATGGTCCAATGTAGCCAAGGGAATTTTTCGTCCCATTAGTGGATGCAAGAGTTTGGTATTGAAAGTAACAGATGGATCTTCAGTTTTTGTATCAAACCAATATTTCTGTCTTTGGAATGGATAGACTGGCAATTGGATTTTACTCCTTGTGTAAGGAGAGTCGAATCCTTGCCAATCGATCTCACCCCCGTTAATATATAATTTAGCAACAGCGGAAAGCAGAGTTTTCCATGCATTTTCAGTTTTCTTCATTGAAGGCAACCACACAAGATCTTGGCTTAAACTTTTCTGAGAGAGATTGTCCATACCCATAGGTAGTAAAATAGGATGGGGGCCTACTTCAATAAATATCTCGCATTCTAAATCATATGCTGTCTGCATGGCTGAAACAAAATCTACACTGAATCTACAATGATCTATCCAGTATTGAGCATCCACCTCATCATCTCGAAGTAATCTCCCCGTCATTCCTGAAATATATTGGCAAGTTGCCTTTTTGTAATTTACTCCAGATGCATAAGAGAAATATTCAGGTAAGATTGCCTCCATATCTCTGGAATGATAGGCATGAGTAGCAGCAATTACATAAGTTTTAATTCCCCTTTCCTTACATAATTCGGAAAATGATTTAAGTGTTTCCTTTTTGGAGGTAAGGACAACCTGGTCATTAGAATTGATGCACGCAACATCAATCCACCCGTTTTGAGGGTATTGACCAAATTCCGACAAAAGTTTATTAACTTCAGCAATATTAGACTTCACTGCCAACATACCCCCAGGAGGAAGATTGTCAATAAGATGAGACCTGATATAAACCAATTTTACAACATCCTCGATATTCAAAATTCCAGCAGCTGCAGCAGCCGCAAATTCTCCAAGACTGTGGCCAATGACAACATCTGGAGTGACTCCAAAACTTTTCCACATCATCAATAAACTATACTCGACACAAAATATGGCAGTTTGACTGTAAAGAGAGTCATTGATTGTTTTCATCTGCGGATCTGAAGATTTCCCCCACATAACATCAAGTAGTGAAATACCTAAATGCTGTTTTAGTGTATGAGCACACTGATCCATAGAATCCCTGAATATTGGATGAGATTCGTACAGTTCTTTTCCCATTCCTTCGTATTGGGCCCCTTGGCCTGGAAATAGGAAACATACTTTCGGTTTCTTACCATTTATCTTGCCATTTATATAAGCTTTTGAATCTAGTTGTTGCCTAATTTGCAACAAATTTTGTCCGATGGAAGCAATTCTATATTTCAAGTGGGCCCTACCTGAATTTGCAGTGTAGGCTGCATCTGCTAAACTAATTTCAGGATTCTGCTTAAAAGTTTGTTTGTAATTTGAAATTAGGTCGCTTAATGCCGACTCAGATTTTGCAGACAGTGTGAAAATGTGCAAGGGACGATTGTATGACTTTGCAGAGAATATTTTGCGACTGTTCTTCAGGTGTAACTCATTTGGAGGTTCTTGCAAAATCATATGTACGTTTGTCCCACTAATACCGAAAGAGCTAACACCAGCAATTCGGGGCTTATTATCTTCCAAAGTCCATTCAACGGGGGACTTTGGAATCTCAGCTGGTATAGACTCCAATTTGATTGCTGGGTTTAAAACATCCAAGTTCCTATGAGGGGGAATAATTTTTTTGTTCATGGCCAAAATAACTTTTATCAAACCAGCAACTCCGGCAGCTGATTCAGAATGACCTATATTTGTTTTAACGGAGCCAATTAACAAAGGCTTGACACGATTCTGGCTATAACCACCTTCTATTGCAGCAATTTCTGTTGGGTCCCCTTTAATTGTACCTGTTCCATGAGCTTCCACGTAACTTACATCTAAAGGATTAACTTTAGCACGCTTTAAAGCATTCTTCACTGCTAGTTCTTGGCTTTCTTTACTGGGTGTTCCAAAACTTTTAGTGGTGCCTTCTTGAGAAAGAGCCGAGCCTCTAATAACAGCCATTATTTGGTCATTATCTCTTATGGCATCAGTCAACTTTTTCAAGACCATAACACCACAGCCTTCAGACCTGACAAACCCATCAGCTTTCTCATCAAAAGTTTTGCAGTGAAAATCGGCAGCTAAAACGTGCTTGGCAAACATGGTATCCCTGGTAAACGGTCTTAACAGCAAATTAATCCCTCCCGCTAAGGCTAATTTAGAGTCACCCCTTCGTAAACTTTCACATGCAAGATGAACACTCACCATTGAAGATGAACATCCAGACTCCGTCGCTACATTGGGACCATTTAACCCTAAGTGAAATGAAACTCGTCCTGAGGAAGCTGCATGAGCATTCCCCAAATACGTTCTTTGAAATTCTCCACTGAAATTTGTGGCTTTCAGCAAAAGAACTTCATAATCATGTCTCCAAATACCCATATAAACCCCTGTCTCAGTACCCAATAAACTTTCAGGATTTATACCCGAATTTTCTAAGGCTTCCCAGGATATCTCCAATAGCATCCTTTGCTGCGGGTCCATAAATTGCACTTCTCTAGGGCTGATACCGAAAAACTTCGCGTCGAATTCGTCCACAGGGCAGTTTAGGAATCCAGCTTGCGTATTTTCAAACTGACTCTCCTTAGGAGTCCACCTTTCATTAGGAACCCCAGTGATTGCATCTCTACCTTGAAGCATCAATTCCCAAAATTCCTCAATGTTATCAGCTCCTGGGAATCTGCAACTCATGCCAATAACTGCAATGGATTCCTCCGCAAGGCCCGGGGACAAAAGATTATTTTCCATACTCAAGTTGGGTGTTATAACCGGACCAGTTTTTGAAATCTCTTCAAAGTATTCCTGATTTCGGGCAACTCCATGGTAGTACTAAGTAAAAGAAATTGTGTTAAGTTACTATATAATTCTGTTTCTATCTGCATGTACTCCTTATAATAGTAAGGTACAATATTATTCATTTTCACACATTATTATGATCAAAACATATTTAAATATGCACTACTATGTATACTTGTATAATGTAAATGTATGCAAATGTATAAAATTATAGTTGAGTTGAGAATATTCAATACTATGGGAAAGATGATAAAAAACTTACGTTGCTCTGAGGAAGTTGTGGGAAAATATCGTGCAAGAAGATCTCCCTCCATATTTGCAGAAACATCTAATAAAATATATTAAGAACGATTCGTTATTCTTTATTCCTGTCCTTAATTAAGTGACTATAATGTAAAGAGTTACCGCTGGCCCACTTGTAAAATTATCATATTGATAAGGTGGTAGTAAATGATTAGGGCTGTGGCTTCCCGTTTGCAATCTTACAGCTTTTAGTTCTGGGGGAAACCTGTGAAAGGGAATAAAAGGAATAAATTGTTTGCTACTTTTGAAAACTGCTAAAAGAGGAAAAATAATTGTTGATTTTTCATAGAGAAAGGAATGTAATTCTACTAAATAATGGCTTAATAACCATCATTATCGCATCCAAAATAATAATTTGCATCCTGCATCCTACAGAATCTGTATCATAACAGATAAGTTAGTGGAAATGTGTTTCTATTTTCAAAACAAAGTTCAACCAAAAGGGCAAAAGTTTTGTGTTTTATGTCTTATTTCCACACTGGGAAAATCATAGACGTCACATTACATTAGTCGTGTTCTCGTGTTTGTTATTGGCATGTGAAAAATTATGCCACTTATCCGTTGGTAGATAATGCAATTCTTAGCATAACACCTTAAATGTAAATAAGAAAAAAATCACTTAAGCGTAGCTATCACCAAAGAACTGCAAGATTTGTGTTGTGAAATTGATGAGCTTAAGGAGCAAGAAACTATGAAGCTATTTATTTTAAGAATTCCCTTTCTTTATAAGTAAATAAATATGCCCTTTATTTTAAATGCAAAATAAGTAGAGACCCCCTACTAGCCAGAAATATAAAAAATCATTTAGTGCACGCACTGTGTGAAACAATCATGGTCCAAAATTGTTTTGCAGTATACATTTGATAAATAATTTTTGTTTTCCACTCCTTTGATCTTTCGCCATTCTTTAAGCAGCTTCTCGAATGCATTTGATGTACCTATACATAAACACGCAGACAATATATTTCACAGATTGTATATTTGAATTTGATATTACATTAGAAAATCCATTTGCCATACCATTTGTTTGACTTTGCATGTGAAATAACTTCACCATTTCTTTCCATGTCTGAACTGAGGGATGAAACACAAATAACGAGGGGTCCAAACCGCATTTCTCATTTACACAAACCGATAAATCCTTTTCCTCAAAAAGCTCGTCACAATTCTTCAAAACCTGTCATCAGATGCAAAAAATAAGATAATAATGTACCACACATCAATATCAAACCTGCTGTTTTAAAAAATATATGAAAGCAATTGCAAATAAAATACTATCATTTTATTATATTAGCAAATTAAAATCATACCACGTAGGAAAGATCAATATATACACATTTTGTAAACAATTGGAGGTTCCACATTTGCATCTTCGCCAAAAGGTCTTGAGATTGAGATATCTCCTTAATTCCATTTCGTTTTGAATAACTTACTCCCAAATTAATAACCAAATCGAAGTTCTTGGTCAATAATTCACTATTTATACCGGGAAAAAAATAGTTAAGCATTTAGTATACTATATATGTTCATTCATACTAATATGTATGTAGACTAAATACTAAACTAGACTATTGTATTTTATCTATTTAATTTTCTTTTGCAAAAAGTAGTATCATTATCATTACCGAATTTCTTGGGAAAAGGATTCTTCATAAGCAAAAATCACAATTTTTCTGGATGTATGAACTCTCCGGAGGGACCGTGCCAGAACGAGAGCATGTACAGATTCATTTTCATCTTTAGCAAATGTTGCCCAGGCCTGAATATCTATAGATATTTAGAAAATATAAAGATGGTTGCATCCGATGGCAAAAAATGAAATCCATCAGAAAAGATTCAAAATCCATGAGGACGAATTCACATGTTGATTCAACATAATATGCCAATGATCCATTTTGCTTATAGGTTTACAGCTATGTCTAATAGGATGAAATATCCCTTGCGACGAAAAACCCGGTTGACAGAAGAGACCGGGGTAAAGAAAAACCCGTGTTACACCAGAAGGTCGGCATCCACGTAAACACGGATAATATATATTTTTAATATCTTAATTACTGTAATTACCATGTTCACAAACCTAAAAGAAATTATTATTTGGTAAAAAGAATACAATTGTGCATATTGTTAAGGCCAGCAGAGCACGGGTATTTCCCCCGGTCTTTTCTGTCGATGGGATTCCCCATGACACGGGATATTCCGTCCTTAGAATCACTGCTATGAGTATATGCCAAAATACATTATGGTTCTAAGATTTTGTATTTTTTCCATACATTATTGTATTGTGTCTAATATATTGTATTCCTTCTTATAGAATTTAAATGACTAAATTCTATTTGTGGCTTTTATCTTTTTTGGAATTTGACCGTAATGTATTCGTCCTCAATTAGAACTCCAGTAATTTGCATTACAATATTAGCAATCGCTCATTTCAAAAATATTTCCACAAAACTTTCAACTTATTAAAAATACTTGACACATACATAGTAGTAACTACTTCGATTAATATTAAATTGGTCTTCTTACCGTGCATAGTAATTCCAGTTGCAGATTACAATTTGAAAACAGTTTTTCAATCAGAGACAGAAGCTGAAAAATGGGAAATTATGTCGCAGTTAGCTTACTACTGTTTAAATTCTGTGGAGATATATTTTTGCTCACTATTAAATAATCAAGAAAAACAAGAAACAAGAAAAATAGTAGCCAATACATACATAAATAAATACAACTTTAAAATAATTTTAGCCTTAAGTATACATGCTAGAGTGAAGTCTTATACTGAAGGACTATACGTTGAAGCACGTAGTTTTCATTTCTGTAGCTTAATAGTGCAGTGAATCATTGAATAGTGAGATACAGAATTTGCATTGTGAAATATTATCTGGACAATTCGCACATTTCGCACGATAATCTCAATTTTTTACCATTGAATTTATTGAGCGAATTCGATGAGAATTGCCTGTTTAGTTATCTTAACATCACAAGTTCGCATGTGAACATAATTTTATGCATGCATATAATGAGACGAAAGACCTGTCGGTAGCCATTTATTTACTTGTTAAGAATGCTTTACACATGCAAAAGGTAATTTAACAAGACCTTCCTGCGTCGAGGCGGAACACATAGTACAAATGCAGCAGTATTGTATTAGTATTTATTATTAGCAGTACTCTTACTTAATATTTATGACCATTAGTGTATGTAAGTGTACGTGTATTACTTACTGATTCGTTAGCATTACACAATAAAAGCACATACACAGAGTATTCTGTAAGTACTGCTAAGGATTTGAATGAAATATTATTATAACTAAGTATGTTTTTCTCTATTTTTGGGGTGCGTGTGTGTTTTGGCTCTTTCAATTTCGAAATAGGGAAAACACAAAAATTATTTCAAACAGTTCCATAGAGCATTGTCCACAATTTCTGACTTCTTAGCACAATTTATGCTGGATCTGATGACTAATGCTTTGACGGCTGCGTTCTTTTGCGTGTACATTTCTGCACTTAAAAGTACATTTTGTTATGTATTTGTGGAGTGATCAATATGGATGTGGGAATAATTGAGAGCGATCTATATTTTATTAAATTTAATGTATTCATACAAAAAAAGGTTCACACGCTGCGCTGGTGTGATGCCTTATCTTTATGGGTATCTGTCTGTACTGTACTCTGTGTCTGTACAGCATTTAATGTTGTTTAATTATAAACTAGTAAAGGAACTCAACGATCTTGAACTACAGCTTAAAGGTTGTAGATTTATCTACAACATAAAATCTAATATTGAAACTCAATAAAATTCCATTTTCACACATACCATTTCATATTAGAATTATTCTAATACAATTCCTGTTAGCATATTCACACTCACAGCGTCACAACCTCACAACATGAAAACTTTATTTGTAGGATATTTTGCTATATTATTTAGTACATTTTTGTACAACATTATAAAATCAGCTTTTCATACGAAATTTTAAGAATATTTAAGAATAAAATTTTCGTTTTTTAGTTTACCACATAACTCTAATATCAATGCATATAGCGGAAAAAAAACAAGTTATATAACTTAATAAGAGAAATGTTCTTATGTAGATAATTGAACACACTTTAAACAGAAGCATTGATATTATGGTTAAAGGGATTTTTGCATGCCTACAACATACAGGATTATATGTACAATTATATATTATACTATACACCAGTCAACAGTACATGATTACAATATGGACAGTTGCTGTTCCACCCAAATTGGTAATTAAGAATAACATTGGTAATTAAAATAGGTAATTGTGTATCATTCAATTTAGTAGTACCATTTCGTAAAACAACTTTATATTTCATACTCAGACCATTTTGTAGTCTTAAAAACTTAATACCTTACGGTATTAATCTTTTCATTAAAATAAATAGTATTGTTCTACTTGTGTTACAGTGGAATAATAATATTAAACAGATGTATAATATGTACACATGCATAAAAATCATTTGACAGGGAAGCCAAAAGGTTAAAACTGGAAAACAGGAAACTCTCGAAAAAATATTTTCATTCAATGCAAATGCAATCAATGGTAGGTAGATTCTAGGTAATTGTATCATGATGTAATACTGGGTATAGGGTAGTCTGGGTATAGTTTCTTTCAATCTCTTCCCATTGCACTGGGATATAAAGCTCTAATAATAGTAATTGTCTACCTAATAATAAAATATAAGCTTGTGTCAGTATTTATAAATTAGTATAATTATAGTACATAGTACTACTTTTAGTTGTTGCTGCTGTGTCAATATATTAGCTTTGTGTTGCTTTGCTCACACAAATTAGTATAAATGTAAACTAGTGTAAGCTTTGAAAATTCCCTTGTTAAGGAAGCATTCTATATTTCTACTTAAATAACTTCGCAAGAGTTTCTATATCTTTAGTTTAGCATATTTTAGTATTGAGGAAAATAAAAGAATACCGACATGATATGCGGAGAGGGGGCTTTGCGTAATATTAAATTAAATGAGCTGATATAGATACTAAGAAAAATAGTTCAGCACGCAAGCAATTATATTTGCATGTATGTAGTACATATCATAAATACTTTAAAAATACCTAATAAACCTTAATGGATGAGTTTAACTCATTTAACGCATAACGCTTTTGAATTTCTTTTTGTAGGTATATGTATATATTAATGTTTGTGGATGGACAGAAGTGTTTAAGGATATAGATTTTTAAGGTCATTTTAAAATTGTTAGGCTACCCGCGAGGAGACGGATCGTGAGGACTTAATAATTGTATCACTAATATACATACATACATTGCCAATTTATGTTGTCGTTTATGCCCCCTTAGCACGATAGCAGATATCTGCTGTAAACGCAACTTCTGTGTATATTTCAAGGAAAATATTTTGTAATCCATTCTATTAGTGTATATTTTAAGACTCAATTTGGAATCATACGTGTTTGCATGTATCATGTATAGAATAGAGTAAATAGAGTAAATAGCAACCTTCTTAACATGCAATCGTTAGTTTACAAAATCATATATTTATTGGGAAAAATCAATTTACCAATAATTTAACACAAATACGAAAAATAAAGAAAACTTACATTACATCATTACATTATCAATTATTATATTATCAATATTGCCTAAATTGTTTGCACACATTTTAAACACTCTCAATGACATAACACTGCACATAACAAGTAGGGCGCAAAAAATTATGGAGAAATTATTGAATATTTATAATTTGAATTGAATTGCAATAATTATAGCCAAATGGCTGCCTAAATACTAAAATAAATACATAATAACATGCATTCGTTGCAACGCTAACGCTGCAGGGAATAAATGTGTCACTGATTTAATTGGATTTTAAGTGAATTAGCAGCAACACAATACTTACTTAAAGTATGTAGATAAGAATATTATCTGCAGGTAATAAATAGGGTATGAGGAAATAAGTTTAGCGGAAACTGGAATTAAATAGATCTATACTATTTGTATTTGTAAAATAAGTAAGTAATTTTTAATGGCTTCAATGAACGAGGGATCAGGAGGAGGAGATTAGGGTAAAATGATAGCATTAAAAATTTAAGTAATGTTAATGATTCAGGAAGCATTACTCTACAGCCGATGCACAAATTGCGCTGACTGATATTTTGTTTAAAAATATAGCTGTTGGAAATGTAAATATTATC